>JALDNG010000835.1:0-163006 GCA_024349245.1 Neodontobutis hainanensis
TAATATGATACAATAAATATAAAAATACGAATTATCAATCAATGTAAATTAATATATTTGTAAAATAGTTGAAAAAGTGAAGGCTTAACTTGGTGCGAGTGCGCCGTGAAATGTTATACGTTAATTGAATATTTAACGCAATAAATTCCTTTTAATTTCTTATTTTTAAAACGTTATATCTTTTATAACAAGCCATTTTGTTTTATCTTTTTAATTTTTTTAAACTCAGCATAGAATTAAATTACTATATCGAAGATTCAACAGTGTTATTTAAAAGTTTGGAGGATTCTCTAATTTCTCAAAAATGTACTTTTGTTTAAATTTTTGAAAAATCAGATCAGAGGTGTATGAAATGAATTTCTTTAAAAATTTTACATTTGATTTGGAACTCAATAGATAAAGCGCAAACTAGATAAAATGGCATGTACACGCATTATTGCACTTAAACACAAAAAATGTCTTTAAGTGCACAATTTTGTTTAAATTATTCTATTTAAGTATATTTAGATCATTATTAGAATTGAAATAATTTTCCCATGAAATAAATTGATAAATTTAGTAATTTGAAATTAAACAAAGTAAATTGTGATCATTTGAGATGTTAAATATATTAATGATTTAAAATATTAGTCCAGGTTATTCACCTTTGATGTTCTATTAATATTGAATGTAAATTAAAATATCATTCTTTTATATGAAAAAACAAAAAAAGACTAAGAATGCGCGATCGCAAAGAATACAGTTTTTATGCGAAGTTGTTCAAGCTCAAAAAGATATATTCACACTCTGAACTATTATTGATCAATAATTTGTGCTATCTCGGAATATATATGAAGACCAAATGAAAACAGATGGCATTAGTTTCTAGTCAAATTTTAATGTCATTATTTTCGACGCGAGACCAAGCTACTGTTAGGCACTTTTTAAAGTGAAAATAGTGCAGAAATTTGTCTTTCTGAAGCTGTCAAAACTACCCATAACAGTCTGACAATCGAATCAACAGGAATGGATAAATTTTCTTTTTTAATAATGTTTCTAGTCTTTCATCAAAATCCATATCATCCAGTTTTAGGTAAACGATGTTTTTGCATTTATTTCTTGTTAATAAACTATACATATAATTTTTAATCAATAAAGAGTTACTTTAATATTTAGAAATATCAATATGTTTCAAATAGAATCAGATAAAAGCGATGAAGAAATCGCAGGCTACGTATGAACAGTCTCGACCAAATCAAGTATAAAAATAGCAACAAAAATTTCCAAATAAGAGCTAAACAAAAAAAGTTACCAAAGTTAAATAAACAGGAAAAGGAACAAAGTCAGTTCTCAAGATGGCATGAGCATCTGATACGGATTTGTCTAAAATACTACTTTTTGAAAAGTATCGTCATTTCAACTTTAGAGGCATGATAATTTACTCAAAAAAATGAAAGTAATTGGATTTGGCCAAGAAGTAACTTCATCTTTTTACTTTTCTCCTCTGAAAAAGGTGAAGACAGATTTTTCAAGCGTGCTTTGAATGAGTTGATCGTTTAAGAAAAAAACAATAATTACCAGCGAGCTACCTCGACCATTGATTAGTAACCGTAAAGAATTTATTGTAGATATTCAATATCTCATGAATACAAAAAGCGATATGACGAGATCTTACTCTCAACATAGATTTCACAAATATTTACAAAAACCCTTGTTAGATTTAAGAAAGAAAACGTGACTAGTATACTTCAGTTGTATAGAATAGCTTTGGGAAGTCACCTTTCCAAACACTAGAACATGTTCATAATGCAGAGTAATCACTGATGTGATGTTCCTTCAAACATATTAAAATATAATCAAGCAAAGGTAATTGTATTTTAAATTTATTAAATTTTATATTAATGTTAAAACTCCCATAATTCAAAAATACGATGAAATGTGTGCCATTCAACATTTAGCGCGATGATTCTTTGATAGATTTGACATGATAAATTAATATACTAAATATTTTAAATGTATTATCAAAATGTACTTTTTTATGATTCTGTAATATTTAATAGAATGTAAACGTTAGCATTAATTTTAGTGAATAATTTTTTGAAGGTTTCAAATCTTGAGTTTTCACATTTTTTTCTTTACGCATATTGACAGCATTAAATATTTTTTTATTTTAAAGAATTATGAAATTTTAAAAAATTAATCAGGTTTATTTTTATTATTCATTGTGATTTTTGCAAGAATAAATAGAATTTGTTAACATTCCCTATTTTTGTGTTGTAACTATCATCAAAAGTCTCTCGAAATATATCATAAATGTTTTAACCAGTTTGAGTTATAAATCTTAGGAGGTATACAATTTTACTCTCAAATGTATATTTTTATGATTTATATTTTCAATATATTGTACAATTTCCGAATATTCTAAACTGATAATCAAAAAAAAATTATTTTTTGAAAAGATTTTAATTTTATGGCATGAATCAGTTGATAGTCTAAATTACATCTACTCTGTACCTTTTTCCAATTCATTGAATTTCATGATTTAATGTACTGATGGCAGGGCTTCATTTCGAAGAATATATATTGTTAAATTGTGAGTTTTGTATGTTAAAAAAGGTTCAATAAATATTCGAGCAAATTTTTCCAATTACCCAATCAAGACATGATGTGTCTGATTTATAAATTATTACTATGATTAAATACCCGTTAATTATTATTTTCTACGGTCAATAAAAATTGAAAGTTTTATTTAAACTTAAAATTATTGTGTATGCTTAAATAAAAAAATTGATTTAACGAATACTAAATCTATGAAAAATTATCTCTTTTAGGATCCGAATTTAATTTAGAGCTTTCCGATCTAAAAATCAACATATATGCTTTGTATTTCAAAGTTTTAAAGATTAAAACTGGCGGTATTTATGTGATTGAGGCTTGAAGAAAAATGCTTTATCAGTTTTGATTGCAACTCCAGAACTGACAGAGAAAATTAATCATATTTAAATTCACAGATGAAATTGAGGCTGTAAGATAAATACATAAAATAAGAAAAGGCTTATTTCTGACGGTATTTATTTTATGCTTTTAAACTTAGTGAGAAAGACAACAAGTATACATGTATTTATGTCGAATAATAGTTGTATCAAAAACAAAAGTAATTTCTTCGTAATAAATAAATTTTGAGATTGAAGTGTTTTATTTAAAATTTGAGTGGATATTAAGAGAATAGTTTGTTTAGTTAATTAAAATATATTTATTAATATAGTGTATAAATGGTATTTTTAGTTAAGGTTGATGAAAAATAGATTCGACAAGGAGATGCAATTGGTTGTTCAAGGTAAAATATAATAACAATATTATGATCAAATTTAACAGATCAATGACAATTAAAGTGTTTGTAGGAAGAATGAGTCAAAAGTATCAAGTCACTTTATTTAGAAAATTATCAATATTTACTGTATTAGTTTCAGCTCGGCACTATTGTCAAGACTATTCTTGAAATCATCTGGATTCGTGTTGTGTGGAACTCTCCTCTTTGGGCAATCGTTTTAAATAACCTCTGCTGTATCGGTTTCTAAAAAGTATTATTGTCAATATTATTTGAGTTGATATGGAGGAGAGCTCTTTCTTTATTATATCACGAAAGACTAGACACTCCGACGATTGTTTAATCACAGTCATTTGTCAAGTTTTTTTTCTGAAATTAAATTTGTAAATTGTTCTCTCATAATTGTTGTAAATAATGTATAATTTTAACCAGAATTCCGAATGAAGAATAATATCTGTTACTATTATTGGAAAAGCCCGTTATTTGGGAATATCAATTCACAGATTCCGATTTTAACATAAAATAAGCAAATTAGAATATGATGAACGAGTGACTTCAAGAATATTACATTTCATAGAAAAATTCAGAATTAATTTTAACTTTATTCATAAATGTTTGCCAAAAAGTTATTTCAATATTTTTTAAAATTCAGATTTCAAACACTTTCATTATCATGAAAAAATAATAGTTTAATGTAGGTTATGATTTTGTGATATCATCATCGAACCAAAATTTTCATGAAAAATTTGTATATTTTTGCTCAAAAAAAACTACTTCAAATATATATTTCTAATTGGGTAAAAATAAAAAAACGATATTAACTTATCGCGTTTTAATAAATTTTCAGAGCAATTTTCGGTTTTCATTTTTATACATCAAAATAATATTTTTTTAAATTATTTTTTCAATTAAATTTATATTTTTTGTGGTTAACAATTTAACATTTTCAAAAAACAACTCGAATTCCTTAAACAAATCATCTTCCCATCCAATTGATAAAAATTAAGTGTTTAATGTTCATTTCCTTTGAACATACATTTAATGTGTGATTAAACTTTAATTGAAATGGATGACTGATTTATCATCTTTCCTGTCAACGATATTTGAATTTTTAAAGTGTTGATAAAAATAATTGTATTTTGAAGAAACAATTGTCTGATACAATATTTATATACACTTAATATGCCTTACGAAGATCGTAAATACATTCATATTTTTTAGTTTTCAATCTTTTTCATGTTAATAAATGCCAGTGTTATTCTATTTCAAGTATGAAACGAAATCTGAGTGAGAAAATATTATTTTTTGTTCACACCATGCTAAAACATAACAAGTTCATTATGAGTTTAAATAATACTAAAAATAAGGCATATATTTCTCATGTATGGGAATACAAAATAATCCTTAACTAGCTTTTCATTCTTATGATGATGAAAACGCATATTTTCAAATAAATAGAGGAAATTAGATGTGTTCATAGACTTAATATTAAAGTGGTAAAATTTGGAGACATTTTTTATGTGATAGGAAGAGCTTGTTTTGGTCGATCGGTACGATTATGAGTCAAGTAGATGTTTCTCAATGTGAATTGTTTGGGATATATTGTTTCATACAGTGTTGTGTTGCTCATTAATGGAAATATATAATGTATACGATACATGTTGTTATATGTGATATCTCAAACTTTCCTCCTTGAAAAACATTCTTTCTTATTTTACATGACGATTATATAATAGGTCACAAAATCACACTGATGGTATGGGTTTTTTGTTGAGGTAATGTATTATCTTTTATATTTTAGATTGCATCCTCAGGCAGAATGTTAATGTTAACCCTATATTTTGGCCTAAATTTCATTCGGATGATAATTTTTTCTTGATTGTTACTTTCATGTTTCGTTCATTAACGCGCATATTCTATAAATTTTAAAATCTTTCCATAATTCAAATTTTGATATTTCGTAAGTCATGTATCATCTTTTCGAGTTTTACACAAAATTCATTGATTTAAAAAAATTTTAATTCTGACAAAGAAGCTTTTAATTTTTTTAAGTTTAAGTTACTTACATGAACATTAAAACTTTCGGAGTTTCCTTACATTAAGTATAATCCTTTAAGTTAATTCCGATTTTAGATTCTATTCTGTGTGAGTGAAAGAATTTGTGCAGTGCATTTTCAAATTATATGGATGGTTTTTACATTTTTCATATTAAGGTTTATATACCCAACTCTATCTAAAATTCGTAGTTCAATTTTCAGATATGTTCTTACCTATTTTATGTTTTGCTTGAAAAAGCTCATACAAAAATCTTATTTTGTAAATGGAGGTCATCTGTTGTATACAATTAACTTTGAACATCATATATGTCAAAAATTATCTTTTAGAAAGATGATTTGTGACAAGGCTGTTATTTTTTGGATTTCGAGAAAGCACGAAAACTTTAAAAATGAATTTTACTATTTAACTGTGGCGGTCTTATGAAAGCAGTTTTGTGGTTAATTTCACACATAGTACAATATTTCTTTGGATTTTTAATGGATGGTCCTCCTGCTTAGGTACTCTATTTCTGCAATGATCGTATTTTTATTTCCATATCTTCTTTTAATACATCTAAAAATTTTATCCCATTGGGAAACGAGTTTTAAGATTGTTTCTCACATTTTCTCATATCACACCGTTCAAATTTGAATGTATTTTGAGAAAGCATGTGGCATTAACGAGATAAACTGCAAGCCATCCTAATAATTTTAGTTCTGTAAATTTAATGAACTTTGACCATGATTTTAGGATCATTAATATTTATATTTTTTTATTCTGAATGGCAAAAATTGGATTTCTCGATTGTATAGATAATCAAATCAACGTCCCTTTTATGTAATATAGACCTTTTATTGGATCCGATCAGACATTTTGAAACGTTTTTGTGTGCATTTCCAAAACGTCTGAGTAAAGTTTGAACAATACGAATCAAAAACCACAAAAACTCGCATCGCATGGCACTCTAAAAACAAAATACTAATCAAATACACCAAATAACAATTTTTTATAAATTATTTTTCAATTTAATCTGATCGACGTTTTTGTGGTTACTGTGATTTATATTTTGCATTTTTATGCTTCAAATCATGATAAGATGTTGAAATTGTTAATATATTTATTATTGGATTTTTAAAAAACGAATAACATCGGATATGCTTAAAAAACTGTAAATATTCCCTGATCTTTCGATTTTTTGAAAAGCATGAAAGGTTTGAATATTTTAAACCCACTTTCTATAACAGAAGGTCTACAGTATGAGAGAGAGGAGTATGATGGAAATAACATTCATAAAAATTACTCCTGTGACTGCTTCTTGGTCGGATTCGAGTTATTACATTATCTCATGGAAATCTTCACAAACATATTTTATATAAAAGTGAAACATTTCGGAAGAAAACGCAATTTGACTTTTTCGAGTTGGGTCGTTTTAAATTTATATTTATGTAGTGATCGTTTGAACTCAGATCAATCTTAAAAAAATAGAAATTTCAATAAAGTTTTGCAATCAATTCATTTTGAAATATAATTTTATGTTTGTTATTAGAATTAGATACGAGTTGGTGGTATGGGATATATTCACCAAAAATGTAAATTTATTTTCAATAATTTTTCCAACATCAACTAAAAGACTTTGCTGCTTCGTTGTTTTTTATCCATTTTGCAATCTCTCGATCTAGTGCTGCGCTGACATCGTGTATTACGGTAAATTGAATAAGTCTTGGATTTAAGTAAATGTGCCTGATTTTTGAATGAAACCGAATCTAATGTTCAAAGGTTTTAAAAGCTCCAAATTTATTGTTCTACAGGGATGAATAATTATCGATGACTTTTTTTGAATTAAAGTTTAATTTGTTAAATAAAGTGTATATTTTGGAAACAAGTGATTGTATCAATTAAAAATAGGATAAGCACAAAGTTAGTAAATGCAAAATTGATCAAGAGCTTTATACCTGTTGTGTATTGTTCATTCACCTGGCTGTGTCAATTATTATAGGTTTCTTCATTCTCAAAATTAGCAATATAGATCATGAAGATCTGTTTTCAGGTTTGAAATTTTTTTCGGATTAAGTTAAATGCGGCTGTTCAACATTAATATAATTTTCAGCCGGATGGAACTGAATCGAGAGTAAGGATGTAGTTCAATTTTCATTCTATTCTTATTTGTTTGATATAAGTGATATTTTTTCTCGTTGTGGTTGGTGTTGTTAAAATTTTGGAAACTTTTTCAAAAATTGAATAATATTTATCAGAATTTGACTGGAAACATGGAAATTTCCTAACATTGTAATCAATAGAAACCCGGTCCAAGATTACGGTCGCTTTGTATATTCCGAGTTTTTCACTGCTTTTACAGGGTTCAAATGTTTACTATGATACATTTTGTAGCAATTTTTCCTTGAAACTACTGGAATCAGGATCTTTTTCGTAATTTTCTTTGGAGTCGTTTTATTGGTTTACTCCCACTTGTGTGGAAATTTTCACCACATCCCAATACTTAATTCTTTTTATCTTCTATGATAAACTGAATTTTAGACAGCCTCGTTATCAACTTAACGTAAAGGATAGGCCTTTAGAGCCTCGTTTTCCGGATTCTTAGTCGATATGAAATCGCCTGGTAAAGATTTCATTTGAATTAAGGGTACTAACTCTGGAATTTTTTATCATTAGATACGCTTTAACACAAATAAAATTTTTCGTTCCTTAGAAATGAAATTTTCATTATGTTAATTTCTCTTATATTTTAACCCATTCTGATTTGTTTGTCTCTTTAGGTGAACTGAATTATGAATCCACTTTTATGAATATTTAATTAAATTGATTTTTAAAGAATATCAGATGGATCTGCTCTTGTGGTTCAGAAACGTCTCTACTTTTATCAGAGAATGATACATGAAACCTTTCCATGTCTTTGTAGAATATAAATCCAGCTGAATAGAATGCCGAAAGTATATTAAAGTTTCTCCCTTATTTGAACTATGAAAAGAGCTTTGAACTTTACAAGGTGTACATTCGTATAAATTTATCGCTTTGCAAAATTATTAGGAATCTCCAATAATTCTTAAAGTAATTTTTAAGTTTTTAAGAATAAGGATATACATGAATTGTTATTTATGATAAGATATCTAACATGTGGATTTAAATATTTAAAAAAAATTTCCTTTTAATTTAACGTGAAATTTCAATAAACTTTTTGAAAAGTTTGAAGGCAAGGAATATACAACTTTAAATTAACCTTTTTTAGAGATAAAAAAATTCTTGGATTTTACGAATTTTATAAAATTTCCTTTTTATTGTATTGTTTAATGCGCATGTGAATATTTATAAACGTTTTTTCAGGTAAAACACCAAGAAATAGCGAATTGTTCAAAAATCGAAACTAATAATGAATTGATTTAAAATTAATAGTTTAACCATCAAGGATATTTTATTTATATAATCTGAGTTTATTTGAATCTTCACGAAACACCATACTTCCAGTGAACAGGAATTGACTTTTTTTATCGGTCCAATGATTAAAAATTAAGACTTGTATGAATCAGCCAATAAAAGGTTAAATGATACGACTAAATCGCTACTTATTTTAGGGGTTCGAAAAGCACCAACAGATAATCAATTTTGAATTCGTGAGAGATTTCCTTATCAATGATTAAATCCATTATAAAAGAGATGAGATTCATTTAAAATTTTGAATGATTTAAAAAATTGGAAAGAGCAATTTTAATGAATAATATCACGATATTACCGGTAAAAAGTTCAATCCACTAATTTAGTTATTATGGTATGTTTGAAATTTAGGTTTCTAAGAAATCCATTTCGGTGATTAATATGGATAGAAGTTCTCGAGTGTGCTTTGAAAACCTTGACCGCGTCAAAAACGTCATCCTCATTGAGTTAAACTTTACAAGATACATATTAACATTTACAACTCATTCATTTTTTTACATTTTCATTAAAAACATGAACAGATATTTTCTAGTTCAAGACAAATTCTTGAATATAAAATAAAGATGATTTCGAGTATGAGGCCGATTATTAAATTTATTTTCTTGAAAAAAAACTGAAAGTTCATCATTTAGGATTTGATTAAATCAATGGTATCGCAATAAATTCCAGTGCGACGCTTGCGCATGCGCAAAAAACTGCGAATCCATTTTCTTCACCCTCGGGGCTAACAAAATCGAGCATATTAAATCATGTTTTGAATTTTCAAACGTTACTAAAATTAAAATTTAAAGAAATTAATCACATGTCAAACAATGAGAAAAATTGAGTCTGGGACAATGTATGTTCATTATTTTTGTTCAAATTAAAATGTTATAAAATCCCACAAGATTAGAAATATCGAGTTTTTACCATGTATTAAACAACTTGCTGCAATTTTTCCAATTGAAATTAAAGGATAATATTAAGGAAAACCTCATTCAAATTTTATAGGCAACCCATGTGGGTGTCTTATGGTGTCAAATAAAACTGACAAGAAATAACTCGAGGCCGCATAAAATTTATAATTGTATTGATATATAAATAGAGCACGGTCTTAATTATACATCCTGTGGCAATCCTACCATAAACATTTCGATGAAATTTTTTCAAATTATTTTATACTTTGAGATTTTTTATCTTCGAGATTTAGCGTCACGTGTATTGGATAAGTTCCAACATGATCACCACAGCATAGACTCTTAAGTGTTGGACAGAATACAAGTTTTTTTCTTTATATTTGAGTTTTTGGGTCAAAGGATGATTAAGTTTGGTTGTACATTTTATAAATATTTAAAATCAAAATACGCATGATTTATGGATATTGAGCCCAGAAAAGCGCAAACCGAATATTCTCGATTTCAAACAACATAATTTCGTTTTTAAGTAAATGATTGTGTCGTGTCTTTCTAGCAAGAAAAACTTTGAAGAAGGTCGTGATTGTAAACAATAATCAAAGTAATGTTAACGAATATAAAACTAGTCATTGGAATGAGGAATCAATGTTTTGTTGTTTATACACAAGAATTTAGTTTTATAACCAATATCCTTAGCAATTTCCTTGGACAGGTGTTTAAATTCGTTTGTCCGCTTTGTTTATTTTAAATATTACATGCAGTTATGATATACTGTTAGAAATGAATGGATTATTTGCTTCGATTCTTATTGTAAGCTGTTACAGCATTTCGAAATTAGGAATATTTTAAAAATTAGTTAAATAACAGGTAGACAGAATCTGTAACGGTTGTAATTACCACACAAAAATGCGCCAAAATTTGAGAGTAGTTATCTCAACAGCGGGCAAGAATTGATACTTTAAGTCCGTGTAACTTTCATATTAACTAAGTTCAGACTCGTCGTAGAGGTTTTTCGTCCAGATTTTATGAACTTATCTGCGGAAATCCATTTTATTAAATTCACTGAAGGATAGCATAAATTTTGAAACTGCTCTCGGATTTCCGATTAGGTTTAACTAACATCGATATTCGGAATAATATTCAAATATATTTATAAAAAGATGTATGTAATACCAAAATTTTATCTATCGGATCAAAATAAGTAGACGATGATAACATCATCTATTTTATAAATACTAAGTTACATATAAAATACTTATTAAAACTTTTTTTGATAGTTTTGACTGATTTACAAAACACAGCACCTTTCGATTAATATCATGCAAAAGCAAGATGATAGTTGAGTATACCTCAGTGTTTGGAGGAGGAGAAAAATGAAAGAAAAAAAAAAGAACCAGCCTCGACGCAAGATATATTTGCGCAGTCTCCAGTTTTTTTAAGCATAAAATACGCATTCTTGTTAATTTTAAAATATTTTTGAAAACACACGATTAGAATTGGTTTATCTAAGTCCCACACAAGTGTTATAAGAGTATAATTGAAGTGTATATCACATACGTCTTCTACACATAACAAATTTAACTCACGTTTAACAAGTTAGAGGTATTCTTATTCAGGATTTGTTTAATGTTAATTTCTTAAGTAAACAATCTCCCTATATGCTTCTGAAATAAAAATATGGTTATTGACTTGGACTTTTTAAGTCGAATAAACATCATTTTAACATTTTCAAGTCATTCTTTAATTTCGTCGGTTTCAGGCGTGTATGAATTAACCAATTTTCAAAATTAACAAACCTCTGTTAGAATACGAGTATCCTTTAAGACTGAGATAAACAATATTAAAAATTTATTTGAAAAAAATGTTTCGACCTTTGACCTTTAAAAAAGTTAAAAACCTCAATGAATTAAGATTCAATGCTAAATTATTAATGATATTTTAGAACTTTTTTTTTCAAACTATCAGGAAAGAAGTGATTTAAATATTGTCACTTTTATTTTTGTCTTGTTTAAAAATAAAATGGATTATTTCCTAAACTCAGTTGAAAAGCTAAACAGTTCGGCCAAGTTATTCTCGCATGAGATAAGATTTATTTTAATCAGAAAAATTTTTCACATAGATATTTTTTTCATTTTAACTTGTTTAGCACACTTAAAAAACCTTCAAATGTTATAGCTTTTTAACTTTTTTAATCGTAAGCAAGGTTATCTTTCGCGCCATTGTCCTTGTTAGAATGTATTATCATATGTATCGTAATATTTGTATTTTTTTTATTTCGCACGAAAATTTTTCACAAATATTTTTTTATCAATGGGTATGAAAGCTTGAACAGATCATAATCGTCACTTCTCTTAACTGTGTGAAAATCTAGAATCTTAAAAAATTTTTATCACATGTCTTAACGGTTAAAAATTTGCTTATGCGCTGTCCTTATTTTTCCGAGATTACCTTGTGGTATAAATATTTTTTATTTAAGTGACCGTATGATATTCATAACCATGAAATTTCGTTGTTATGGACTATCGTTTGAGTGACAAAACTATTTATCATATTTTGACACATTTTGTTGAATTATCGTATAAAATGCAAAGTATTTTGACAGGGCCTATATTTTAATGATTACTTCTCGTCTAGAGTGCACAGAATTTTAAAATGGGCACGATCACTGGAGATTTCTGGAATTCCATTTGAAGTATAATACCTAGAACTCCTGAACAATTATATCGTAAATGTGGTCTGTATTTTTTCTCATGCTCCACGAATCAGTTTATTTTATTGCCTAGCTGTGTTACAATGGTTTGTAAGATTCAGGAGAAAAGTGTCGCTTTTCTTATCCACGAATTGTGAATAATTGAGCACAGGGGTTTTAAACAAGAAAGTGTGTGATTTTCATTCAAACATATTGAAAACAAATTCAGTGACTGAACCTCACTGTGAATTTTACAGCTGTCATAGATTTGCAATTTCCGATCATTGAGATAATTGTTTGTGGGTCTTTTCGGGAATAAATTTAAATTTAAAAAATATATTTAATTTCTTATTCATTTTAAGAGGTAAATCGAGGTATTTCAAGCTTATTAAATTATGGGGTATATTTTTATAAATACTTGACATTTGTTTTTGAAAATTCTGTATAAATGGCTATTTTTCTATCGGTCAACTTTTAAACCCGGAAATGATAAAGTTGGATTATTTATATATTAAGAACACAGTGTATTGCTGATCGATTAGTATTGATTTTAAGATTTAAAATGTGATGAATTTTACAAATTGGACTTTCTTGTTTCACCTGAAAAGCAAATTTGCTTTAATATTTCATTGTGGCATGAGACAACCTTTCGAAATTTTAATCTTTTTTAAACAGGGTCCACATGAAATAAGCACGTCACAATCTTTAGACTTTTAACAGCCACAGGAAATTTTCGACTTCCTTTCCAATTTAAATAAGTGTAGATTTTAAACAAATTGATTGTTCACTATCAAGCGAATTGAATATAAGTAATAGTATCCACTGCCCGAAAGGATCTTTGTAATTTCCGCCTAAATTGCATATTTTGATATGATGGAAGCAGACCAGACCAATTTTGAGTATCTCTGACACCAATGCAGCAAGAATAAAACATATAGAGGCATGATATGTTTCAGGTTCTCTAAATATGACAGCGAGAACTGTCCAGCGAGTTTAACCATGCGTGATAGTCCATACACTATAAAGGGTTCACATATATGTCGGAGAATACAAACGGAATCAAACAAAGTTGTTGCAAACGAAATAGCCCCAGCTCAATTTATTCAAATCTGCAGAGTTACAAAATTATCCACGTCAACTATAGAACGGGATGCTTTCAGAGTTACGAACAACATATCGACATTTTCCGTAAAATGTCCCTTCGATAAAAGGAGTATATGCTGAAGTCAGAGAGAAAAGAACCACAATGTTAAATAATCCAAAATAATCCGCAACTCGTCCGCCGCTAAAAAATTTATATCAGGGACCGCCTTTTTTAGGCGATATAGTACGGTGAAATTCATGTTGACTGTCATCAATTTATAATATGAACAAGAAAACGAATGCCTCTCTTTATTGCTTTACAACAGTACGATTTTCATTTTTATATCTTTCGTTCCGTTCCCTCCGAGTTTGTTCGATGTTTCACCGTGATGGCCTTCTACGCAGGTACAGAATTATGTATATTTTGCGCATATTGCTTTATGAGTGGTAGAAATGCATACCTTTATCGCAACGTTTAACGTGAAATAGTTGAATTATAGCGCATTCTTGGATGCCAAATATTATTTCGCAGATTTCCAATTTTGGCTTATTTCTGCAATCACGAACGAATTTCCGGAAAGTCATATGCACGGTTTCTATTTTCATCTAGATGAATCTATATTTCGTAAAATGCGTACATATCAAGTAAATGAAGAAAGTTTTATGATAATTCTATCAAATATGGAGCTCTTGGCAATAGTGTCGATTTCAGATTTACCGCAGGCAATATTATTCATCTTATAAAAACTGAATGTAGATGAACCCTTGAATGCTTCTTGGTCATACTTCGAAGAACTTAGATATCGCGTTATTATGCTAATTTGTGGAATCTCTCAATCAAAAGACATTTAAATAGACAAGAATTAAAGCGTTAGAAGGTTTTAATGGGGCTTCGGAAACTTTTCCCTGAATGCTAACCGAAATATCTGTGCGTTCATTTCAGTCATCAGATATGATTTTTTTCTGACAGATACAGAGATATTCGTCAAAATTCTACCTGAATTCGTTAAAGGGAAGTTACCGAAGCTGCAAATTTCAACAAGATGGAATTTGACATGTGGAAGCATAAACAAAAAAATTAATATCAATTTTTCCATTCTTTTTCATTGGAAAATACTTTTCGGCACTTTTCAAAAATTATTTTTATCTCCCATCCGAAGTCGAACACAATTGTTTTAGGCTTTTCAATCTTAATCATTTCTTTTGAAAATATTCGTGTATTTCATGATAAATGTCAAGATGTAAGTGTTCATTTTTTGAAAAATTCATGTTATTTTTATGGGTTGCGCAAACTCACAGTATAATTTGAATGTCACGCAATGTAATGTTCGTAAATTTAAAAATAGTACGGTTAATAATTTTATCAAATATTTTATCGTAGCATAGCAGACAACACTGTTACTTTATTCAAAAAAAACAAAGTAAATTTTTCCAGTTTTTACTATATGCGTGAAACAGATCAGTATAATGTTGAAATTTTTGTCAATATTTAGAGTCAAATTTTATTATTTCAGGTTTAAATATATAAAAAATGCATCGAAATGATAATTTTAGTCCTTGTTTAAAGATAACCCAAAAATTCAAATTTCGTTAAATTTCGGAAACCATAAAATCAAACAAGATAGTAAAAATAAGGAAAAAATAATGTATTCTCGATTTAATCAACAGAGTTGTGACTTTCTTCTAAATAGGTCCACGACCAGAAAACTAATAGACTTGTTTTGGAAAGATTTAATTTGAACATTTATTTTTATACCGATTGTTGAAACAAAATAAATATCTGGTTTGAATCAAACGAAACTTTAAGGGATATTCAAAAAATTTTCATTTCCATACATCGGTTGTTATTCAGATTTCAAACTCAAAGAATATCATTAAATATTGTTATCTTCATGATTTTTTCATTTGAATGTCCTTCATAACAGTTAAACAAAAGGTTAGTTTAAGAATATAACCTATTTGTAAATGAGAGTGAAATTACATATGAAGGTTACCTATAGAGGCATATGTTCTTGTTGTTAAACTCAAGAAAATGTCACAATGAAATAAACCTTTGATTTAAAAAAAATAACAACATTATTAAATTGAATTTTAAAGGCGCATGCGAGAGTATTCTATTATTTTTTACGGAAACGAAACTCAATGAAAACTGTTAGATTATCGTCTATTCTTTACTTTGTCACGAATAGAGTGCAAGGTTAATTAATACTACCAACGTTCAACTTAGATCTTCCACATTGCATAAAAAATTACTTCTTCATTGGTCACGCGCACTCATATATTTGATTATATTGTATTCATATTGGATAAATGGTTGAAATGTTAGAAGTGTCTCAAAATATAGAACATTGGATAAACTTTTAAAGTCCTTTAATATCACTATAACTTGTGTTAAGCTCAGCTTATTTAACTTTTATATTAAAAAGAAAAAATAGCTAAATATTGAAAAACTTGATTTTTCTGGTTTTAAAACTTTTTGAGATGTTTTTATTCCTGTTATTTGAAAATTACTTTTCAATTCGAGTTAATGGAATGCTAATATCGATTATAAAATCCGACAATTACCGATAGTCCACCTTTTTGAAACACATTAATTGATCATATTCAAGCTCTTAGAAACCATATTTCGAATGGCTTAGAATATTCAAATGTTCATGGTCAAACGTTCCTCATATTTATATGATTATCAGCCAACATGTACTCCAAAAACAATCAAGAATAAAAATTTTAATTTGTCTTAAAATTCCCTTATGATTTCTTGTTATGGATAACTAAAAAATATCTAATGAAGTGGGCTTATACCAGTCTTAGCCGTAATTTAAATACAAAATATGACATGCGCGATTCTTAAATTTTGAGTTATGCTTTCGAATCCATACACCAATATCAAAGGTATTTTCTCGAAACCGTATTTTAAGTTGTCGATTATAAAACATGTGTTTTATCTTTTATATCGCGTTTAGAAAAAAGATTGAGAGATTACAGTCATAGGAATCTTAAGATGCGGGGAGAAACAACTCGATGTCAATTTGGTAAATCTTCAAAAGGAAACGGGTGGGGATCTACGAGTGGATAAATGCGATTTACCAAAAGTTATCAAAATAAGAAAATAATAAATTGTGATCACGTGTTCTAGGCCGCGGGAAAATATGATTGAAAAAAGTTATTTTAAAAAGAGACTGGTTCTATGATAAAGGTAACGAAATTTCTCTATTCTATCTCCGAAGAACCGTTTGCAAAAAAGTATGGTTGTCATGGATACAAGTGTGTGCGAAAATGTGTTTACTCGAGTTAACTCCTACTTTAACAACTGTTATGACAAATATTTTTGGAAGAAAAGCTTTTGAACTCAGGAGATCGCCATATGAGATTGTTAATTTGAATTTTTAACTTTATTGTTGATCTAGAATTGAGACGTAACAATGGCACTTAAAAAAACTCATACATTATTGAAGAAATCTTTATGAATATTTATAATCCTACTTGTACTCTATCTTCATATCGGAAGTATCACACCTGTAATAGATTATAATTTTTTCAAATTGCACATTTCTTCATCTTTCTACGAAATTTAATATGACTATAAAGTTAAATCGTTGAAATGTTAAGCCTAAAATACATATATGGAAGTTTTGTTAAATTGAGAAAATTCACAATTCATCAACAATCATTTAAGAATTCAATACATTTTTCTCACGGTTAGCCGCGAAAACCAAACGTTTTATACCAATTTATGTTTATTTTGAAATACTTAAAAGCTCGAATGTGAACGAGGTTTTGGGGAACAAGAATGTAGTCCCTTATATTTGTTTAAAATAAATGTTGACAATACATTACACTCAAAATAATAAATGATACAGTGGTCAAGGAACGTAAAATCAAAATTTACAGAATTTCCAATGTTCATGAATACACACCTTGTGTTAGTAAAATAAATTCATTAAAAATGCATATAAACGTATAAAATTATAACTACGCGTTAATATATCGTTTTTCCCAAGATCGAATGGGACGTATTGATATCAGATCATATGCTAAAAATAAAATTATAAATACTTCAAGTTGTGATTTCAAGGTGACATATGCTAGCATTACAAAGTAGAATAATAGAACTGGCCAAAATACAGGTATGTCAAAGAAGTTAAACATCGTAGAAATTAGTCCAATGGAATACGATAGGGATAATTTCAACCTCATAAATATTAAAGTGTTACCAAAATTTAAATTCAGGCAGTTTCCTCACAAACGGCCGAAATTCATCGTTCTGCGTCGGTAGGCTCAGTCCGTCATCTATTTAAACTAGATGACAACCTCTTTGTAGGACAGGATCAACCTGGGGACTCAGGAATCCAATAAGAAGATTCAACGCGTACAGACTTACGACGTACGTCACAACGAAAAAGCTCTGCGATTGTTATAAGAACAAACTGGCCAAATTAGGACTCTTAAATAGTAAGCCAAAAGCAAAATAACTGTATAGGTCCATCTATATAGTCTATGTGGAACTGTCTTATCCAAATAATATTGAATTAACTCAATATAGAATGAAAATTACAATTTGATAGCTATTTTTCAACATTAAAGCCCTAGAAATTTTAAGTTACGAACACAACCGATTGCTTCCCGAGTTGTCCATGAGATGATTTCCCGTGTATTCTTAAAGGCTAAAAATAAATGCAACCATGTCACTCAACTGTCAAGACCGTACCTATATTTTCAAATCGGTTTAACGCACGCGCAAAGAATGAATTATAATAAACTCACTTACGGGAAAGTTCATCAACATACATTCTTTTTTAATTTTTATATTTACATTCTAACTTTTTATCGTCGATAAGAGCGTTTGTGAATTTTGAACATACATAAATTTATATTTTACTATTTTTATTTACAAAGTGGATGTTCTTATCTTATAAAATAAACAGGATTTTCAATGTTTGATTTAACTACCTTTTATAAGTTAAACATGAAATTTCGATTCTTTATCAAACATTATAACAGCTTCCTTTTTCACACTTTAATTTTTTGAAATATAGCTTTTCCTATATTAAATGGTAGATCACGCTTATACAGCTTTTATAAATTCACATATAATTTAAACAGAAGATCATAAAACTCCAGCCGTTTTAGAATTTTTAAAAATAGCAAAGAATAGCCCTTCTATTTTCTGAATAAAATCTATTTTGCTCATCATATCTAAAATATAGGCTGAACTCGGCATGAAGCAGAGTTTATATGTTCATTCATCTGAATGAATGATTAGTTTCGTGTGGATTTAATCATAGAACAGTCGAGATAAATATAGAATCAAATAAATCGTAAAAACACAAGGAAGCTTTAAATACGTTTCATGCATTCCACATGCGTACTATATATATAAAGTAATAGAATTTATTGATAATATCTTTATTCGTACATAGGATTGACGGGATTATTTTAATTCATTTCTAGCAAATAAAAAAGATAATTGTAACAACGAATATTTGGTGAAGAGATTAAAAATTCGCAGTATGATCATTTTTAATTAATTTATCAACAATTCAACTCTGAATGTTCTTCGAATGTAGAGAGCAAAATTAAACCAATATTGATGTAATTTTTGCATCAAAGTAAATTGTGTACATTTACCGTTCTTATATCCATTATAGTTTTGCAAAGTTCATAGAATTAAATTGAAACTAGTTACAACACATAAATAACCTGTAAAAAATCACTTTGAATATACTTTTAAATTTTCAGGAGACAAATTTATCAGTTTTATGCAAGAAAAAGGCGGTTTTTATCCGATGAATATTAATTGATCCTGAAATCTTTGAAATATGCCGTCTATCTTCGCAGGAGTGCGGGAGAATCTTTTCTTTAATTTTAATAAAAGATAAAAAAATATCTTTTATAGTATACCATTCAATGTGCATATAAACCAAATTTTTTTTGAAGATTATATGAGCAGTTTCCTCCCATAAAAGGTGAGAAAGACTCGAATAAAACAGATTAATGACTGGCTTATATTTAATGTGATTTCAAATAAGCTGAACAAGCGGACATTTCCGTCTGCGCAATTCACTATTTCCAAAATCTTTTAAACTATATTTTTCAAGAGCTTTAACGTTAATTCAATCCTTACTCTCTTCCATGCAGCCATTCATTTTCTAAAACTTCAAATTAATTTTACAAATATGTTACATAACATTTTTAACTTTGAATGCCTTAAATTACCCTCAGTTTGACTCTCATTACGTAATCTGAACTAGTTAAACATATGAATTTTCAATACAACCTTTTGGAACTTTTGAGAGTTTTAGCCTTGTTATGAGACTAAGTTTAAGATGAGCGTAGTCTTTAGTTTCGTTGACTGTGAGAGTATTTATCTGTCCAATTTATAGGCACACGCGCAAAAGTAGAGCTGAATTTTAACCGTCAAAAAATTAAAAGCTCTTAAATTTCATAAAATTTTGAAAAATACGGAACTTATTCCATTTTTTAATGCTGTAAGTTTCGTTTAGATAAGCTATTTTTAGTGCATAAATAAGTCCACGATGTTCAATTTTTCAAAAATAGTTATAAAATATATGAAGTAAGCTCAAAATTATGAAAATATGAAATTAAATGTGGTTTAAAATGCAGATACTATCAGAGATAAAATGGAGAGCAATGTCATTGTTAATTCAATGATCAGAAAGATAAACAGCTTTAATTTTAAAATAATTTAGATTGGACTCCTTGTTAAGGTGAAAATTATAAAATGATACTTTAAATAAGATAATAAAGAGATGATTAAAGCAAACAATAACTGGTTTTACAAATTAAAGAATGTTATCTTCTTTGCATAAAGTAGGTCCTGTAGATGTTGCTTATGATGACAGATGCCGAAAAATAGATCTTTGTTTACGAAAAATATTATTCATCGTGATTTGACTCCTAAATTTTGAAAAATAGCTAATCATACGTCTTACTAAGTAAAGAATCAGTTATATACGGAACTGTAATTTTTAAAAACAAATAGAAGCCGATTTATGGTATAAACTTAATTGATGATATAAAATTGAAGGCAGCGTTATTTTATCAAGGTAAACATTAAACCTTTTTTAGATTGATCAAATATGAATTCCAACTTACAGTTTGAAAGCAAAAAACGAAGTCAGATTTACTTCATAAAATCGGTTCGATCTTCGCTGGAATTCGGGGCTCGTGAAATATTGAAAAGATACCAACCTCAAACTTAGATCTTTATTAATCCTTAGATATCTTTAAAAATCTCTGTAGAATTCATACTCAAATTAGTTTTGTATTTATTCTAAACCATTACTGTCTTGATCACGCAGCTCATGAATAAAAATATGATATTATATGAATACATATGCGAAAGAAGCCATCAAGGTAATGGAAAGTGAAGGCTGGTATACTATGAGAGAGTTCATAAATTTCACATTTTTTAAAAATATAAAACTCCTATTAAAATGTTACTAATCAAGCTTTTAAAATCCTAGTTATATAGTATTAAAATTTAATTCTCATCGCTGACGTTTCAGCATTTTTATAAAAAACAAAAATAATAAAATGTTCTTAAAAAATTACATAAAATCATAACTCTATTCTCACTACCAAACGATCGTAAAGAGTTAATTTAAATTTTGCACAATTTGGCAGTTTGCGCTAATGCGCAATAAAATAGAAAATAAAATGTCTACGTGAAAGCTGTCATTTATCTTTTGATATCATATTTTTTGTGTAAAAAATTTAGTTCCTCAAATATATCATGATTTCAATTCATCAGATACAAAAATTTTCAGGAGAACCATTTTTTGTTTATTAAGGCTTTGTAACATCAAAAATTATCGTTTACAATTTTTAATGGAAAAAGAGAATCTTTTGTCTTTCATGTCGCAGCTTAACACCCTGGAGATAAATTTCAAACACATATTCCAAATTTTATTTATTAAACTTTTTTACTATTATATTCTGTCTGTTCAGGAAGAAGAAATGATGTCTGTGAGGATTCTAAGGAGTCGACTATCGCCTACTGAATTTTAAAGGCTCATAAAGTATGGTTTGGTTAATCTTTCAACAAGAATTCTGGAAATCTTTTGAAGTAATTTAACTTTACTAATTATTAGATTATCCATATGATTGAAAACAGATGTAATATTACATAATAATTTACCTTTTTTTATTTTTATCAACCATTGAGAAATTTCGATAATTGAGTTGCATTAGACTCATGATTACTTTTGTGTTATGATTTCATATACTAGTTTCCGGTTAAAAAAATCACAAACGAATGAATTTTACACTGTTAAACTCTTATTCTTTACGTGATAATCAAAGAAATAAATTGTCTTTGATAATATGTGATTTCGCAAAATTGCCAGCTGTAAATAACTTTCGTTCATCAACTCACGAATATATCATCGTGCGCCGTTCATAGGAATATTTTCAATTAAAAAGACAATTTTATGAATAAATTAAAAACTATTTTATGATACAAACTTATCCTTCAAATTCATAGGCAATATGGACAAAGTTCAGCTTATAAAACCGGGATTTTTCCAATGGGTGTTATTTTATTTTATTCAAGATAATGCAAAAATTCCGGTCAAATTTCAGAAAATAAAATATATTAACTATTTTATACATATTATGACAGAGATTACGAAAGAATGCGAAAACTTTAACTCTCCATAAAATATATTTTTTCAACATTCGACTCGTAAATCGAGAGAAGAATTCATCGATTTCAAACTTTTAAAAGCAGTCATAATTGAAAGAAATTGGTATACTTTATAAATTGTCTCGTTTCTAAGGTATGGCTCATGCGTGGAAATTTACAAAACACAAGATGAAAAACTGGGTGAAAACTTGAAAACCCGCTGTAAAAGAAATAGGTTAACAAACGTTAAAATATGGTTCGAAAAAATCATATGTATTATTTTCTATTTGGTTCACAATTATTCAAATGCATGGACAATAAGGCGAAAATCGCTTGTAGGAAAACCAAGAAACCGTCATTCTTCTTGGTACAATGATGATATCAGGTCGTGGAAAGCCAATGAGGTTCAAAATCAACTGTTTTTCAAGCCCACAATAGATAATTCTGACAAATTCGTTGGCATTGACATTAGATCACACCCAAAACCAGAGTATCTGGTGGGCTTTAAAGTGAACGTTTACTAATCCTCATACAAGATATTCAAGGCTTCCTCTGTATTCGACAATTTTGTTTTGATTAGATTGCTGAAAAATAAGATGAAGAAAAGTCTATCGCAGAACTCAAATAATGGTAAGTACCTTTTCCCTCTTAAGATTGCGGTTGTTTAGATTTTGATGATTTCCATGATAAATAATAATTTACATACTATGCCAAAAACATACTCGAATTTTATCAATTATAATTTCGATAGCTTACTTAAAACTTAACAAGTCTGATTTTTCAATTTTTCTTTTCAATAGTTTGATGAAACAATTTGATTTATTTGCCGCATAAATACACCCGATAGTAAATATCCTCGCAAAAGGAAACCATATTATGTTGTCACAAAATACCTTATCCCGCGTATAAGGTTAGCAGAGGGGACAATTATTATTTGGCGTTTTCATTTTAAAACAATATATGTGTTATAAAGGTTCTTACAAACTATCTATGGGTCGGGGAAATGAGTAACAACCGTTAATTTAATTACATTTCTACAGATAGGCGTCAAACTGTCTTAGGTATCAAATATTTTTCTTAAATCGCACTTATCTTAGTTGAATGTTAAATGTTCTGATCAAAAGATATTTTTTGAGAATATTATTTTTGGACTATTGACCGAAAACGGTATCGTAGAAATCAGGGAAGTCGAATTTAAATTTAGAATAATTTTTAAGTAAAGTTAATTTATTGAAACATTTTTATACAGTTAAAGATTCAAATTGTTACACTTTAATGTAAAATCCTTCATATTAAAAAAAATAATTTATTCACCTTTTCATGTTTCATTCTTATCTCTCCATCCGTTGCTGAATACTTGAATGTAGAAAATACTTTTCCAACCACATTAAAAGATAGTGATTATGCTGGAAATTATTTAATCCAAAACTTGCCGCTTCATATTCTGACAGACACTGATAATGGTGAACTCAAGCATTATTCATTTATAAAACAAGCGACACAATTTTATCAATACAAGATCCCGCGATTTCCATTGTCACGCCTGAAATTATCTCTTTTGACTGCACTCGTGTATCGCCAAGTACAGGATGCCACGTTTATTCATTGCAGCTGCTGAAAAGATGTTTCTGCTTCTTGTTTGAGGAAAATAAACGTAACCAGGTTACCTTAATTACCTTCAGCCAACCCTTGATCGAGTAACTATAGAAAATCCACCTCAGTCTACAAATATATGTCTTCGTTTTTTGTTTATCAAGCTCTAATAAAAACGAGATATCCAACTCCGGCCTCAGTTATTTTTCCATCGTTTCCCAAAGTGAGAGTTAATGTCAATCTTGTTCTAATTTGCCAAGACTGTAAAAGGATTAATTTACACCACTTGTGGAAATCTGAATATCGAGTGTGCTGAACACCTTAAACAGAGTTTTAAGTGATTCTTTATTGTTTTCATATTATTAAGTTGTTGAGGTTCCTTTCCAGCTTTAATGGCTTATGACGTCTATCACCTTCACGCTTACAAGAAAATATATCTCCATTTTTATAACTTTTCACAATGGTGTAAACTGATGAAAATGCCAAAGTAACAAAAGAAGCAAGGAGAAAATGGAATAGTTTCTTTTTTTGATACGACCATCCGAACGTCATATGGACATGAATCTTTTGAGATGAAATTTGGACTTTTCGAATCAATCGAATTTCGATTTTTAAGTTTTACTTCCATTCTTTAAAATTTCCTTTTTTAGTCTTCGTCTCTTTGATAGGGTTCATTTTTGGAGCTGGTTTAAATTTCCCGCCTTTTCTTGATGTTTAGTTTCTGTCACGACCGGTAATTTTTAATTTGCTTCATTGATTACAAAGGGATTTTCTCAATTGCGAAGATCAGGTGGTTACTCGAAAACCCATCTGAATTTTAACAACACGACAACACATCTTAGACATAAGGTGTACCTATCTGATTTTATCCAACGTTGTTTTCGCATCTTCATTCTAATCGATCGATCGTGCGATGAATTATGAGAAAAGACTTATAAACTAAAAATTCTCAAATTCGTTTGATGTAATCGTTGATATTTTAATTTTCATGAAGTTAAATAGCTGCAAAATGTGCTTGGAAACTACAAACAGGTGTTCGACACTAGGCGGTAAAATTTTATTTTTTTATTTTATAAAATTTCGTTTTTTCTTTAAAATTCACATTCAAAATATCAATAAGAATAAAGGCTAAAATATTCATAAATTTTTCAAGTTATAAATTATCATAATCTACAGATGATTTTTATTACGTCAGTTAATAGATGTTGCGTATAATTTTAGGGCTCGTCTTAGTTTTTCCTCAAAAAAGCAGAAATTTTCAAATTTGTATAAGTTAATTATTTCTTAATTATCGGTATAATTAATGAAAAATAATTTACTGATCTTGCGCCAATATCAAAATATTATGAGCTTCCCGAAGAATTAACGTAGTTCTAATGACGGTTTACATTTATTCTGTTTGCTTTTTGATAATTTTTACCAGAATCCTTGTGTTTGCTCCTAACTTGGAGGAAACCGAAAAGTTGCAGACGCCTAGTGAGGAAAGAATGCATCATTTACCGGTGCGCCAAAACTCGCAAATTTTTGATCGTTCCACAGAAACTAATGCCATACCATTTGAAACCGGACAGATGTATAGAAAGAACAGTGGTCTTAATTCGGAATTCGCGCAGGAAATCGATCAAGGGTCATCATCTTCCGATTTGATGAAACTTTTATTCTCGTATGATGTTCTGGAAGAGGTTAAAGAAATTGACAAATCTGCTTTCGATGATTATTTATCACCTATTGAATCTAGTTCTGAACCTAGAAGATCTGGATCACCAAAACTCCCGTCTACTTCTGCTGATGTGGACACGATCGAGAACTCTCAAACTATACAATTTCCAAAGAGAAAACTATTACATCCGTTAGTCGTTTAATCTAATCCTAGATTGGCCTATCATGACAAAACTCCCGTTGAAATGCATGGACTAACAAGAATACCACATTTGACCAAAAGAGAAGAAGCAATTCCCTCTCAACAAAACAGTCCGATGTCTATGGTTTTTTCAGGAGGTTTTGTGCCTGGGAGTACATTTAAAAGTGGGGTTGAGACGGGCGCAGGGAAAGGTAGCAATACGATATCAAAATTACAACCGTTCTTCGTCATTCCTTTAATGGGTGGTGCATCAGTGGCAGAGTCTGCATTTATGGGCAGAAATGTGCAAGGCCAGCCTGGAATAAAGCGGCTGGAGTTAAACCCAGAATCGAGCATACTCCGAAAAAGAAAACATGCGTCTTTCGAAACATCATCTGACAATTTGAAACGGAACAAAGTGTCTCCAATATTTTTAGGTTTTGGTGATTCTGGAGAGGAGCATGTGACATCATCAGAACCTGTACAAACTCAAAACGTGTTTTCTCCTGGAGTAGGAAAGAAAACAGTTGATCTGGAACTAGAAAACGATCCTTCTTTTCGAAAAGCATTCCATCAATT
Organism: Neodontobutis hainanensis; assembly: GCA_024349245.1. NCBI lineage: Eukaryota > Metazoa > Chordata > Actinopteri > Gobiiformes > Odontobutidae > Neodontobutis > Neodontobutis hainanensis. Next base: position 26,116 of record JALDNG010000835.1, read on the forward strand.
AATTCCTACAGGCGATAGCATGATTAAAGGACTTTCTTCGATTGAAAATATGATCTCAGAGAAGGAAGCGCATATATTTGTTGAATTAATCACGAAACTGGACGTATTCATAGATGGTTCGAGGAGAAGAGAATGTTTTGTGTGTCCTCTACTCCTCCCAAAAGCAATGAGAATACTCTTACAATACCGATTTTTTATAAGAAAGATGGAAATATGCATTGTCCAGCATGACGTAAGTAAACTATATCAACGGAGACAGGTGCACCCTGCGTTTCAGGCGTGTATCGTTCCATTCTTGTATGACTTAATTAAAGATCTTGCTCGAGTAAATTCCATCTCTATAAAAGATATGTTTATGGAGCTTTCTAACCAACAAAGATGATTGTATTTCGTGTGTGGCTGTTTTTGAAAAAACTTTTTTCCTCGGCTATGAATACACTGAAAATTACATTGGAAGGGTATGTCATCACTTAATTCAGCCCTTTAATCGGGATATTTTAAACAAACATAGGGAAATGGTGTGCGAGGGAAAGTTAACACACTTATAATTTTTTTCATTTTAATATTGAAATTTATCCTGGCGCGTCGTTGTTATTGATGTATGACTCCACCATATTTTCTTTGAACACATAATTGTGGCAATACATATAAGATTTTGACATTTAGTGTTAAACTTACGTTGAGTGATTCAAATTTTAGTAACTAAAAAAGCTTTAAAGAATTTTAATATTTTATACTCTCGCCCTGGCAAATGTAGTTTTGGGTAAAGTATAAATCTGTCATAGTTACAGAAAAACCACGAAATAAGTCATAATTCTGGGCATGAAATTTCGCATTTTTTCCCCTTTGTCCAGATCAACTTCTGACTAATTTTTAAAATATTTACAAATGTTATAATTGTATTCTATTACTTTAATTGTTGTAAATCTTAGAAACTGCAGTGGGCAACCTATATCTATTACTCTCAGAGCTTTAACGTTGAAATAAATAGAAATTGTTTTTAAACACGTAAACTTGAAAGTTTAGGTGATAACTAATCGCAATGATTGTATTTTCTGCTTTATGAAAGTTTTTTTTATGCGAGGAAAAAAGTTCACCGCCATGACTCAAAGAATGTTATTATTTTTTAAACCAGAGATAGGACGGTTTCAAAATTAGTTTAACTTTATCATGGAGGCTCTACAAACCACAAATATAGTTGTGCCTTAAAAATTTTAATTCACTCATGCGTGGTTATACTATACCGTAAGATGGTGAGAATTTGACCCATCTATCACATCATAAAAGATCACCCTAAAATTAAGTCGTTGTGTAGAGCAAGGATGAGTCAAACCTGGCACAGCTTCTTCCGAAAGAAGTTTACGTCATTGTTACGCCACTCGGTAAATCTTAACTAATTAGGCTCACCAATTTAGCCCTCTCTCCTTGTGAACTTGGGCAGCCCTACTTCTGAAGAATTGGTTCTCTTTGAACCTCGACCGTGATATCAACAGTTATTTAAATTAAAAGCCCATCAAGGCAGAGTTAAGAACACGTAATTCTATGGTGCTTTTATCTTGTACAAAGTGGAAATTTATCGCGTTTGCGCTTTAGGTGGTAACATCCCATGCCTTTTTCTTAATAAAATGAATCTTGAAATAATATGATTTTCTATGTCTATAAAATACGAATTGAAAAATTTTGCTGATACTTTATGTTATTGCCTTATTTGATGGTTTCTTCGATGTTTTCAGTTTTGGGATCCTGACATATGTTTAAAAGTGATCAGTCAAAATATTAATGGCGTTATTTGACCTCATAGAATAATGTATTTTGAATATTACAATTATATAAGAGGATATTTAAAAGCTAGAATGTGAACTTGTCTTAATAATGCATCTCTATGAAAGAATTTTCAATGAAAAAACTCATTATTATACTCTTGTGAGAAAATATGTGACATGCAAATTCATTCATACTCAATTTCGTACAATAATCTCCAAATTTTCTTGAATATATTCTCTAATACTTGCTCTATTTTGGCGGAGTTATATTTCTAAAACTATAAAATATTGATTAATGGTAAAAAAGTAATTATCTCACAAATTTTCAAAGTACCTTTCTTTTCCTGAGGGGTGATATTTATTTGGAATAACAAACACTTTCCGTTTTATTATTTGTATGTGAAATAAACTGAAAAGATATTGTTTAGTATCATCAAATAATTATGTATCAAAGTATTCTTATCTGATTTATTCATTAAACGTTGAAATATGTTGCTTGTCAATGAAAATACATTGATCTTCAAATTTAAAAATTGAGAATTCATGTGGTATTAGCGATAAAAGCATACGATTTGATTTAACCTAAATATAATAAAGTTTTCATTACGATGTGCGCGCAATGAATCAATTTGAAATATCATTACTTGCGCATGATCGCACTTTCTTATATAGTTACAATGAATCATTAGTATTGTGAATATTGCAAACTTTATAAACTTTTTATATGAGTGATAACATTGAAGACACCATTCACCCCAAAGATTGTGCTCTTTAGATGTCTCTATTTTTTCAAACTTTTAAAAATATAGATGGTAGGTAGATATGTGATTTAATTTTGAACGCCAAAATATTGACAAATAACGTCAGAGCTTCATGTGAAATTTTTATATGCCTTCAGTTAAGGTAATTCGTGCATTTGTTAGCAAAAATAAAATGACTTGGCAAATTAAAAAAATGTACATAAAATATGTAGGATTTGTAAAACTATTTTAGCGCCAGTTTTATTGTTTGGCATATTCTAAAAATCTAATCTATTAATAATATCAATCTGAGTTCTTCTTACGCCAAGATAAATTGACGAAATACGTGTGATCGTCGGATAATCACAATATACTTTGTTTTTTAAACAAAGAAACGGTTTTATTACTCCGCTATTCACGAGATTCCAAATAGATAACCGCCTCTGGTCTATTCGCCAATCAAATCGTTTTTACATGCTGTTATGCCATATTCAACTGTTAGAATCACGTGCTATGAATAAAATCGACTCAAAAAAGATTTTTTTACATAACTTTACTATGAGCTCATTTCGTTGGCTAAAGGCTTGAACCTCAGCTGGATTTTTAACCCAACGAAGAAACTTAATTTTTATCCCTGCAAAATTCAATCCTAACAATAATTTATTATCTTACACAAGGTGAAAGTAATTTTTCACGTAATTAAAATTTTCCCATAAAGTGATAATTCCAAATATTTTTATAACCCATCCAAAAAATAAGCCAAGGATTCATTCACAAGTTATTTGACACTTTATTTTCATAAAAACTATCTTAGTGCACAAGTAACTTAGAGAATGTTGCCCTTTAGCGTCCTATTCAATTTAACAGCCCCTAGATCTGAAATCTAAAGACAAATTGTTGCTTTATAAAAATAACGCAGCGTACTTCTGGCTTATTTTAGTCTGAAGACAATGTCTAAAATTTTAAATATGGATTACAAACCAAATTGAGTTTATTCTTAAGAAATCTAATAAAAACAACGATATTTTTCTTAAGATAATATTTTAACGAGCCAACCTTTTTTGCTTTATGAAATGGTAAACAGGTGGTAATAGTTTGATTCTCATTTTCTCGACGAATTATAAAACTTGTATCGACTATTTGATAGATAATTACAAAAAATAAGACACTTGCGTTTATCTGTCGATCATTGAAATATGCACTATTCACCACCAAAAATCAGGCGGCTAAAAGTTCGGGGCGTCTTGCGAAACATGCGCGTCATTTTTGTTTTTTCGCTTTATCTGACATCTCTGACACTATTGATTAAGTTATTTACCTTAATTTAATCTCGATATTATAATAATATAGACTTTTAACGGTCTAAACCCCAGAATACTCATTTTTGGACTATTTTATGCCGGGGTTCGAACCGAGGTTGACTTATTGGATGGCCAAAACAGTAAATAATTGTCATACCATGAAATTCACAAAAACTTTCAACTCTTCGGGAGAAATCTATCCAGTTTCGTGTTTATTTTTATTTCCTCAATTGGATATACACTTTGTATTTTGGCAAAATAATATTCATAAGGTTACAAACTCTGAATAAGAATGAACTTGATTTCAAATTAGTGGTGTTGGAAATTTGTGTTATAATTTTTTTTCGTTGAAATAAGTTATAATAAAAGAATTGGAGAATTTTAATAACTTCATCCTGAGAGAATTATCTGTAGTAATGAGTGAGGTTTAAAATTAGATAAAGATACTTGAATTACGAAAGAGGGGATAATGCACGTTAAAAATTAGTATCTTTGGAGTTTCTAAACTCTCTGAAAATTGTTATTAGTTTTGGAACTGGAGGATAAATTTTATTAGTCTTTAAATTTTAGAGAGTTTGGGGCTGTTCTCACCCTTCATAGAGCAGGATAAGTGACAAGCTGCAACATTGTGTGAACTGGATTGTGGAAGAAACTAATACTTAATATCATAAGTAATTATTTAACTTTATTTAATTTAAGAGAAAATTTAAAAAGAATGAGTTAAAAAGACAAAAGACCCTGTGATACCACTCTAAGTGTTATAAAAGCACTCACAATTTAAAAAATTTCAATGAAGCTTAAGCCATGTAATACTTTCAAGACTAAGCATTTGAGTAAATAAATTACTTTTTAACATTCATGATAAAATGTTATATTTAAAGAAAGTTACTTTTCAATAAACATACAATATGATGTTGCGTGCGCCACCTCGTGCTTTTTTCATTCTATTTAGTTTTTAATTAATTAAATTGAATTTCTACTTTTTACAGTTTTTTATAATATTTTTCGCACTTGATTTTTAATTTTAATTCATTTTTTAATTTGATAACAACGAAGATTTTTATAAATCAGTTACTTCCAGAGTTTCTTTCATTTAAGAAAATATTTTCTTATATTTGAATTAGTTTCATCTTTAAGAACGCTGAAACAAATAAAATTGAAATACCTCCTCTTTTGGCGCCAAAAAATTTATCCCCACCATACTTTATACATGCAAGATTGGAAAAAGTCTTGATAAATACCCAAAGCTGAGGGCACTAATCTCTTAAGATCTAAAAATTGTGAAATTTTTTTCACCAATGACCAGCATCAAAAAATCAACCTATATACTTTCTGTAAACTCTCACATCACAAGAAAAATTATCGATAGGTTATCATGAAAAATCTTGATCAAAATTTTTACTTGTAACATCACCACCTCATATCACGAGGTCAAAAATTATAGAATTAGTATTTGATAGGTTCATTAAAATGATTATGGAATTATTACGATTTTATTTCTAAATTTGAAATTTAACACTTGATAGAACTGTATCCCATTGAGAATTAATTTTTGATGTATAGCAGAGCAATGTTAAGCATAAAATATCATTTCTCGTCAATTTAGAACATGAATGCATTCAGAGGTAGATATCCATCAATTTAATCGTGTTGGCATGTAATGCGTTACGAGTATCGCAGTCGATGTCATTCTGGTTCCTAGATGTTTGAGTTGTTTGTCGATTGAAGGAAAAAATACTTGATCAAAATATGAAACGACAAGTGAATGCTGAAGTTGAGATAGGCGCCTAAATGTAGGCAAATTCAAAAAATTTACAGATTAGGAAAAGCAATACAGCAGACCCAAACAACCTAAAAATATCATGTAATCTAAAACTTAAAGATTTAATACTTAGTTTTCGATTACTACAGACCCATTAATCAGGTATTTGAGCTTGTATATTATTTAATAGACATGTTATTTGACCATTCATTCTTCGACATTATTCATAAAACTACGTTGGATTTTTAATCTTATTGACCAGAAATAGTTTTATCAAACAATTGATGGGTTCACCATTTTAAATTATTTACTGAATGAGAACAAAATAAAAATGTATTCAAAAGTATAAATATTTAAGAAGAAAATCACCTCTGACCTGTTTGAATTTCTGTATGTCGAGGATAACAAAATGTGACAAAATTAACTGCGGTCGCTCCTACTCGGAAAACGACTTTTATGATTGATAATGTTTAGCGCAGGTGTAAAATTAGTCGGAGTTGATGACTTCATTGTGCCTTCTAAAGAATGCATCAAACCAATACTTAATCCTCAAGAAAAACAAACCGTTCGATTTTATCTGCTAATTTAAGAGCATAAAAAAGTCTATAAACGCCACATTAGCAGATTGTCTATCTTGTAGCGGCTGCGTAACATCTGCGGAAGTGGTTTTCGTTCAACAGCAAGGCTTGAAAGAACTCGACTTGATTCTGCGCTTAAATGCTGAACGGGATCATAAAAAAGTTATTGTTTTTACTATTTCCCCTCAATCTCTTACGGAGATAATGTACAAGCACAGTTTCACTGAAAAGCAGTGCATAATTAATATTTCTACTTTTCTTAGGAATGAACATAATGTCAAGTTTATTTTCAATTCAAGCTTTGCAAATGAAATTTCGATTCTTGAATCGTTCAATGAATTTCACGATCTTTATATGTCAAAACGGGCGGTTTCTATTAAAAGTGAATTATCAAAATTTCTTATCAGCGGTATATGTCCGGGATGGGTGTGTTATGCTGAAAAAGTTCAACCAGATTTGATTCTTCCACATTTGAGCGCCGTTCGCTCCTCCCAGGCAATCATGGGGTCTTTTGTCAAGCGCCATCTTGGGAAAGAACTTAATATACCAGTGGAGTTAAAATTTTAGATTATTTTAAGAGATATTTTTCATGTCTCTGTAATGCCTTGCTTTGATCGAAAATTGGAAGCTTATCGACCAGATTTCACCATTGAACAGATGAAACCGGAAATAAGAGAAGTTGATCATGTTTTGTCAACATACGAATTCGACGAAATGCTTTCAAGGCGCCATTTAGAAACATCCGAAACTTCAGGATTTAATAACTATTTGAATTTTGCTGATGACGAATTTGACATTTCTGTTTCGGAAGTAATTATCTTCATTTTCATAGGGAAACGGCAGTGGTGGTTTAGCTCTCAACATTTTCATCCTTTCTTGCAGAATTTTGTTTGGAGTTGAGGCAAGATATACTTTTACCGCCGATGGATTGTACGATTGGGAATGCGACTCTGAAAATTTTAAAATTACTGGTAATCGGAACCGTAATGACGACTACTACGAATGGTCCCTTGAAAACACTCTCGAAGATAGATGTGAACTTAGGTTTGCTCAAATTTACGGCTTCAAAAATATTCAGAACTACATTAATCGCGTCAAAAGATGCAAAAATGACGAGCTACCAATATATTGCGAAGTCATGGCATGTCCTGGTTATGGCTGTTTGAACGGCGGCGGACAGGTCTCTCCTGAGAAAAATCATCCACCGCTTTTGGCTCCTTCAAGATGCGGCTTAAGGAGGTCGAAACAGTATACGCGAAATTAAGTCGATTTTCGCCAGATTTCCTTGAATTTAAAATTCGTGAATTTTATAATGTCATTCAAAAAAGCGGCATAAAAACTAACCGAGTTTTTTATAGAATAGATAAAAATAAGGAGATTATAAAGTGGTAGTTTTCTAACATCTACAGTTGCAGTTGTTCGGCTTTGAGTATGTGAACGGCTTTAAGTTTAAGACGGAAGATTCGGTTGCGCCATCGTCGTTTGGTGTAAGTCTGGCCAGCACATGACCAATCTCTTCGAATAACTGGAATTCAGTTAACGCAAACCTTTTCAATGTTTTCGTCCTTTGCAGCGCTAGTTTCAATGAACTTAGCTTTATTCTCCTCGGCGAATTTTTGGCCCTCTTCATAGGTAACCATCCGTCCCATTGTCAAGTCCGTTTTGTTTCCAACGATGAATATGTTTATCTCCGTTTCTTCTTTCAGCAATTCAAGCCAATATTTGAGGTCTTCAAACGAATCTCTATCTAAATTGGTTAAGGATCTGAACCTGTGATGTCGTATACGACGATGGCGACTGAGCTATCTCTTATGTATGAAGGTATGAGAGTCCGGAAGCGTTCCTGCCCCGCTGTGTCCCATATCTGCATGCGAATCTTGAGTTACTATCGGACCTACTGCCTTTTGGTCAACGTATATGGTTTTAGCAAGGAAGTCTATTCCTATAGTAGCCTAACGTTTAGAACAGAAATTACACTGTAAGATTCCTGAAATCTGTTAAGCACATATCGATAAACAATTGCCGATTTCCCAACTGGGATAAAAAAAGAATCAAACCATTGACTGGTCCAAGTAGAATCACTTTCTGTTTGAAGTCTATGTAACTCATTCGGTAAAAGTTTTCAAAAATAACAACACATCCACAAATAGTAATTACATAAAAATAATTTTATTTTTCACATTGTTATCAAGACCCTTTGAATTACTTTATTATTGTAGTATAACAATAACACAGTTAACAACATTCAGACTGTAATCTGCATTTTTTTAAAAATCATTCGAATTGCTTTTCGATTGCCTTGACGTTGATTTGTTAAAATTTTTATCCATCGTTTTGAAAAAATGTTTAATTTGAATCAAAATATGCATACTTTATTTATAGAAATCATATTTATAGGGATTTTTTACATCTTAAATAATCGAAGACCGATCTCTCTAAATAATAATCGAGATAAGACAGCGCCTTAATCGGATTATAAGCATTTTTTATTATTTATTATTATTTCTACGAAATATATTGTTTATTTGGCGTAAAATAGAGAACATTTTGATGTATCAATCATCCCGTCAACGATTTGCCGAGTTAAACCGATAGAAATGTTCTTTCGGTATAAAATGGTAAATATCATCAACAACTTACAAATAAAATAGAGTTTCCTTCACCTTTTATTTTCCGGCATTTAGTTTAACGAAATTTAATTGGGATACGACCTAACGCCATTGTTAAGACATTTAACTACCTGAATCTGTAAATGACTAGTAAATGCAACTTTTATTTTTATTTTTGCAATCCCAGCTTTAACCCCTTTAAATTTTTCTTACAAATCAAAATTTGTCCGTCTGCATTTGTATTAATTCGAAATATGTACAATAAACAATGTTTTGAAATAAAATAATAATAGAAAGTAACAAATTGATTTGAAAGGCATTTTATGAATTGATTTTGCTCTTTGTTCACATACCTCAATCAAGGTTGCGTCAAATTAAGACTAAATCGACTGTTTATATGCAGGCGTTTTATCGTGATTTTTGGTATCATGCGGTGACTAAACATGGATAATGGCGCAATTTTTTCTGCCGCATTTTTTACTTTTTTTTTATTTCTCTAAGCAACAAAGAAGTTTCTTACTTTTTCATCAAAAGCGCTTAGAGTTCTGTGCAAAACCTCCAACTTAGCCATTTTTTATTACGAAGACGTTAATCAATTCTACTTTATTTGTCAAAATGATTGATAAAATATCGGATGTTGTCGAATATTTAACATTAGAATAGCATTTATAAAATATACCAACTATCTTTGACGAGGAATAAAATTTTATACTCTCATTTTATAAATTTGATGACAGAGATCATGTCATTATGTTTCTGCAGGAAACAGGGTTGATTATGAGATATAATCTGTTATGTAGGTAAAATATAAATTAAATTCATACAATAAAATCCCCAACAGGATTTCTCGAGCATGGAGGTGTTAGAACCCAAGATGTAAGAGATGAAAGAGAAACTGAAAGAAAGGGAACTTATTTATTCGAGGGAAAACGCCTATTGAAAAAATCCTGAAAACCACCTAATTTTTAAATTTTGATATTCCCAAATCAAGTCGATAAACTTAGGCTCGTTGAAAAATGAGAGGATAAACTGGTGGACAGAAAGGATAAGTTCACTTAACGTATATAATCGTTGTGTTGTGCGATTATGATCACATACACCAGGATATTAGGCGGTACGCTGTTGACTTTGAAAATTTACGGGGCAAATTCAGCAACACCAGTAAAATAGAGTGTTTTTGTACACGGGTAGCTTATGCTCCCTGATTTTTGCCCATAGAGTAATGATCGTGTTCTTGTGCTGGTAAAGCACAGAGATCAAGCTAACGTTATTCGGATGTTATTCACTCTACTCCCGGCAAACTCAAATTTTGGAGAACATAAGATGCTTTAAATATAGAAGATTTTACGCATCTCATCGTCGGTCGTCGTTAAACTTCGTGAACCAAAAAAACAACAAAATGAATTAAAACCATAGTTTACTTTGTGGCAAACAGAGAGAATCGCAAAAACTACCAAACACCACACATGACAATATATACAGATGCCAGCACGTTTGATAAAATATTTCAAAGGTTCGAACTCGACTTTTTAACGTATCCAGTTAAATTTATATTCAGAAAATGACTCGCTGTTAAAACTGTCGATTTTTTCTTGTGGTCATTTTTTTTCATTTGGAAGGCTCGGTGAGCTATTGTTTACTGTTATATAAGAACGTTTTGACGACTAATATATTAAATGATGGCGTTGAATAGTTCTCTCATATTATTAAACTTTGCCGTGATAAAAAAATCTTGTTTCATATTCGATTTTTCTAGTTATATGGGACCATTGGGAATAATAGCGGCTGAGTCGTTTTCATGAATCTAAACATCGACTTTAATTACTTTTAATTTGAAACGATTTCTGGGAATGCCGCATCAGAAAAGAATTTCAAAATTCTGAGGCTTACGGCTCGGTGAAACTATGGAAATAGATCGTTACAGTTTGAGCTCAAGTGTTCACGCAGTTATTCGTAAATGCACACTCAACCCATTCATCTCAGTTTTCAAGAATTTTAAAATTAAATGGCCGAATAAAGTAAATCTAGTAGAATGGGTACGTACTAGTAAGGTAAATTGAAATTCGTATTTTTGTAAAGTACGCGAAAGAGCGGTTTACTCATTGATGAAAGACGTTAAATGATTTGCTGTTGTCTTGAATCTCGGTTTTCAAACACTTAATGTCTGCCCCGATATTAGATTCGGTTTTGAGAAAACCCTTAATTTCATTCCAAAAAGTCTTTAACCAATGAGAATTACGCGTTCTATCCGTTAACCATCAATTGCATTCAAAATTCGCTGCTATCTGAAATATAAAATAATTAATCGCTGAAAAAGATGATATTACTGTCGATTGGTATTATAAACTTAGATTTTTGCACCCTCATCGTTTAAATGAATTATTAAAACAGATTGAATGTTAACTGTAAGCGCATGTCTAATTATTTAACTAAAGATAAGTTTATGTCATTTAAACCACAGCTTAAAAATTCAACGTAACCATGTGCCATCTTGCTCCGTACCTATTTAAGTGACGTTTTTGGTTCTATTCGTGATGTACCTGCATCTTTGAGCCAAGATATTAAAATTACAACCGACGAAATTTGCGGGAAGCATCCAAAGATAAGAAATAAATAAGTTGTTTTTTATCTGTAGCTATTAATATACATAAAAGATAATAAATTATTTAAATGTTCTCGAATTCATTTTTTCATTTGATACAAAATATGTGAATTTTAAGCAAATAAAAAAAACAATGCAAGTCTTACTGTGAAAAGACAAATATTAAAATGATCAAAAAATAACTTTTTCTTTATCGATGCGTAGAATATCGTGGATCGTTTAGTCATCATTCGAACAGCCTGGGACTATTTAATCTGAGATAAGAAAATTTCTATCATTATACAGAGCCTCAGAAATAAAGATTTTAACGATTCATAAATGCTTAATGTTGTTTAAAACCTGCTAAAAATATTTTAACGGGTTTAAAAACAATTAACTTCCAAAAAATTAAAATTGGGAAAAATAGCGAAATAAATGAAATCAACTCATTTTAATACCGAAAACCCATGAAAACATAAAATACAATCACTTCTACTAAGCAAGCGTACTAACGAAAGCATTTAATCTAAAAATATCTATCCCAAGGGCATTATTTTCATAACTATAAAATAATAAAGTTAATCCTTTACCAATCGCCTAGACGAGGAATGTTAAGTAGAAATGAACAATTTAAAGAATTCCATGAGATTTCTTAGCATCTGAATTTTATGCTCGCCTCTTAACTTTCTCACCAGACAAATGACTGGGAACATAAGTATTAAAATCCTATCATATTCTTCATTTTGAGATTTCCTCAACCGAAACCATTTTATTACCCATAATTCTTATTAACTCGTACTAATATGATCAATTCCTGTTTTTAACTCTAAGTTGTCGGTCAAACGCAGCGAAACGTCAAATGACCCCGACTATTTTTGGCGAGTGAATGTCGATCGACACCATTTCCTCACCACCTAAATTTTCTTAATGGATGAATATCCAACTTACAGTTATCGCCACATTGCACTTAAATGGTAGGCAAGTATTTTAACCAGACTTCTTACTGGGTGAACCATATAGAACACCGTCAATGACCGCTTGGCTGTTAAAAAGACAAACTCTAAACATCAAAATATTTCATTAAAGCTGAAAAATGTTTTTCGATGTAAATTAAAGCTTTTAAGTTTGAAATAAATTGAATCTAAGGCACAAATGAGCTAGTTATAATCTTTTTCCACAGAAATCCAAAAATACGGTTTGGCGTGGTGGTGTACAGGCTTCAATAGACATGACTTATCGGTTTTTTGTTTATCAATTACTTCAAAAATCAAATGATATTATTGAGTTTTTGTTTTCTCTTGGCACGTAACACTCGAGAATTCACTAATTAAAACAATTTCCCCTCATTGTTTTGGAAAATAATTTTCTTATCCTTCGTACACTTTAAAAATAGACGAGCTTATGTTCATTCAGTCTTCGATCACTCTCGGTTATAAAATATCTATAACCATAGAAGAAGGCTGAAATATAATGCCATGGAGTGTTTAGCTTAATGTCAATGCGCACGCGCTCTGTTGTTGATGATTTATTTCCCATATTTTGTTTTGTTTATTCTGTTAATAATTGGTTTTCTGATAAAATTTTTGGAAACAAAAGTTTTCGTAAAATTTCAAGAGGAAACCCCTTTTCCTAACACATGTCCTTTGGTTCGGATGACATATCTGAAGATATACATGCTAGCGCTTTTCGTCGACTGGCTACAAGGGCCATATTTGTTCCGTTTGTACGCTGATTACTGCAATTTTAGTGAGAAAGAGATCTCTTTACTGTATGTCGCAGGATTTGTGATCATTCCGAACATGCTTCCTTTGTTACTCGTTGTTCAAGATCGACTTGGAACGAGAAAATCGTTGATTTTTCTCCTTTGTTTGAATTTAATCTCACTCCTAATTAAAGGTTTCAGCTCTTTTAAAATTCAAATGATTTCGAGGTTTCTTTATGTTGTATCCTCACCGTCTTTGTTGATCTGCATCGAAGAATGGTATCTCGAAGAGTCGAGTCGAAGATCGATCAGTGTAAGCCAGAATAAGGACGACCCTCTCACAAAGCATTTCAACTCGTTGTTCCAGTTATTGGTTTCTGTCGTCGCCATCACCAGCGGAATAATCGCAGACTTATTCGCCGAGTGGATTAACCTGGGAAATAGCGCTCCTTTTTTCACTGCGATTGTACCGTTATTATTAATTGCTCGTACTCTCCATAAGAGTGGATATTTTCAAAGAAACCACACAGCTTCAGACCTTCTCGACGTTGAAGGACTTACATTCAGTGGGTGCCCATGTGGGAGTAACGTTCTTCATACAAAGTCGGTTTATTGCTACTGGGTTGCTCTTAAAGAAACGGCCCAATCAATCTTTCTCGACAATTGTTCGCTGCTTTTTATCACGGTTTTACAGTCTTTGATGGACTGCACGGTGTGTGTGTTCACGTTCTCCTGGACCCCGATGCTCGAGTTGGCCGCAAAAAGTACCAATCCAACCGAATTAATTTATTTTCCGCTGGGAATTATATTCTCTTGTTTTATGGCTGCTTTTATTATTGGTGGGGTTCTTCAAAGAATCTTTGCTCATTCCTCCTTTTCTTTTTTCACAGTTTTATCTATAAATTCGCTTCTAATCGCCGTATTTGATTACTTCTTGTCAAGCTATTCTCCACTCCATCAGAAAATACACCCCCGTATATGCTTGCTAATCTTGGTGTGTTTGAATATCTTGTACGGAGTTTACACCCCTGTCATGCAACACATAAGAAATAAACTTCTTCCATTCGATATTTCTCAATCAAAATTCAAAATATCTGTTCTGGATTGCATGATTCGAACTCCTGTGAATATTTTGATTATATTTGCAGTTATTATTCCTTCATTGCCCAAAGAATTGGAGGTTGAAACTCAGAACTCAATAAACTTCCGTAAGAAAGTTACTTTCCGTTTTCATTTTATGAATCCGGCAAACTTATTTTTTGTTTCTACAATATTAGCGGTTGTGGCTTTCATTTTCAGTAAAATTATATCAAATACCTTGGTTCAACAGTCAAGAAATGTCGGACGAAATCGGCATTCATTTATTCAATATATCGCCAGTAATTAAAATTCATATTTATTTAATTATTAGTGTATTCAAAGTATTCTTTTCTCTCTTAAAAATTTCTCTTCGAAAGAATGCCTTTTTTGGTTTTTGTTAATTTTAATTTTATCTATTTTCCTTGTTGTTGGCTTGTAATTCTCATACATCATTTCTTTCATAACCATTGCAGTATATCGGCGACAGGTTTTTTAAAGACTATCGAATCAACTTGATTTTCAATATCTGTAAAAGTGCATCATCTCTGTTTAAAGTTAAAATTTAATCGAGGGTGCGCAAAGTCAAATAAACTGTTTGTCACTAATTAGTTCGCGTATGAAAAGTCAAAACTTTCAAAGTCTTTTTGACTTTAATTAATTATTTTCTCATTATATTATCAATAAATCAATTCAATTTTTATCCTAAATGTAAAAATAAAAAAGTATCATTCAATGGTTACCGCATCACTTAAATAGTGTTATTAACAAATAAAAGCTGTTCTAAAAAGGGTAAAGGATACTATGGTATATAAAGTAATCGTAACTTTGAATAGATTTTAAATACTACCCTTACCGTTGTATTCTTAAAAATTACACTTTGCGTGCTCAATTACCTCGACTTTAATTGTTTCTAACATAAAAACATATCAACTGCCATTCTTTCTTTAATTTAAAGATCGAATCAATTTCTCATATCATATCCCTTCCTCTAAATTTTGGTGGTTGTTCTGAGACGAGGGTCATCTCAATCGATAACTAACTGCTTCAAATTCCTGTATTTTTTCTTCGATTATTTCGAAAATGTGTCACTACTTAACACGAATTTAAAGATATTATCATTTTATATTTATTGGCGAAAACATTTTAGCATGATTTGAAACTTATCTTATATCGTTCTCTACGCTGATGCCTCATAAATATTGAGCTTAGTCCTATTTACCTGTACATTTTTTCGCAATTTAAGAAAACCTGAATAGCTTGAGAGTGGGCTTAAAAATAATTCTCAATAATATTCTTTGAGAGAGTTTAAACTAAGGCGGGCAATTTCCGCAAAAATGTCTCTTTGTGAAAGGAGACGTCTACGACTTTGTAAGTTTGCTACTTGGCCAATTTAGACAACTTAATATGGCGAGTTCAAAGAAAGGAAGGAAAATATGAGCTAATCATACATTTGAAATAGCTCACCATGTATGCGGGGGTTCGATCTAATTCTTTGAAATTTTCCAACTAGTTTCAATATTCCTTGGCTAGAGTTTTATTTTTACCTTTTATTTTTGAGGAAAGGCTGCTTTGGAAGCAAAGTTATGTGAAAATATTGCTCACACTATGAAATACTTTCTACAACTACCAAAAAATGCGCTTAGATGCGTCTCTAGTGCTTAGTTAAAGTGTTTGTCGAATAACATGATATTCAAAGAGTATGATTAAATGTCGACCAAGTAAGAATACCATCTTTTTTAATGTAGATAATAAATTATTACATTTATAATCTGTGAATATTTTTAGTTTCTCATAGCTGGTTTAGTTGGAAATATTATTTTTATTTTATTATCGTGTTTTTCTTTTCTATCATTTTTACATTTGTTAAATATTCACATGATTGCAGGTCGAACGCATGCGTGATTAATTTAAGTGTGTCTTTAGCTATCACAAAATTTGTGTATTTTTAAATTTGAAAACAGATTCAATTCCATGAGTTTTTTATATTATTTTGGAATATTCATTTATTTCATAAATAGTTTCGTTTAAATTTAATGATTAGGTTTCTCTGATCTATCATTCAAAATTTAAACTTTAAAGGTGTATGGATCATCGTATCATTTTCGTGATTGAGATATTGCTTATTTGTAATGTTTAAATTATTAAAACAAACAACAGAAATAATACACATCAAAAATAAAATTTCGAACCCGCCATTTAACTTCAGATTCAGTCAAAAAGAACATAAAGCTGTCTTCAATTCAATCGAATATACAATGAGTAACGCAAAGAATGAGCCTCGCATTTCCCGTATGTAACCACTTACGCTCTATTGTTAGCACAATACTTTTGACTGTGTGGGCGGGCTCCTGTGTCGCAGTTTACAAATTTTATGAATAATTTACAATTAGATGCCTACAATCATTCTCGTCATGGGTATTCATTACTTTCATCGATTACTTATTTTTCAAGTTCTTGGAACTGTATTTTCGACAATTATTATAAAAATTATTTTTTATCACTTTTGAAATAAGTGACTTTCAAATAATCTTTCGTGTCACAACGGGTTCACCAAAGCCCACTGACTATTTAGAAACCTTCCTCTTACGCCCTTACTTTAACCACATTTCCTACTTGTCAGTTTCAAATTGAATTCAAGTTACAAATATCGGCGAGAAATTATTTGCAGTCGTGGTGGATCGTTCTCACATGCGATATGTAAAATTCAACAATAGCTTAAAAGCTTGTTTTCACTTTGAAGATGGATGTTTCAGAAATAGTTTCAGCGGGAGAAAATTAATTTTTCGGAATGGTGATTTTCATAGGATTTTCTCGGTCACCACCTTTGCTTCCGCCAAACAGATTGGCCAATATGGCGGATATTAAGTTTTTAAACTAGGAATAGTTCTTGTGAATGCACCTCCGCGTTCTCGGTATATCATTGAAGAAGTCAAATTTCATGAACTCCGTTTATTCTAACAATTTTTACAAAAAACTAGAACTTTTTTTGGATAAATTATCCAAAAATTCTCTCATAAAGGTAGATTGTAGAAGTGTCGAAAATATTCATGCAAAAATTGTCATTATACTTCGACGGCTGTCGTTTTTATGAAATTTACGAATTCGTAATTTGAAAATTTCCTTCGGTATCAACACTTACAATGGTTTTACTATTAGAAATTAGTTTCCATAACAACACTTAAAGGTAAAAAACACGATTTTACGAATAATTGTTAACATGACTTCTGTTTGAATGTTCGAATAGTGTTAATTATTATAAACTCGTCCGTTCAACAAGAAAAATAGAAAGAAGATGGACATTTAATATGATACTATTTCAAATTTCGGAAAAGTTACCAATGTTAACCATATTTAAAGACTAATAAACTTCGCTTGTGTTCGTTTAGTTGAATTAAGGCTATTTTTGTTACAATCTATCAAAATATATTGTCTATCTTTACACACATCTGTTTTAATGCATAAAATCGTCGAGGATAAACCTTATAATATTTTATTTTTAAAATCCTACTTTAAAAAATTCAACCCTTTGAAATGAGGAGTTAATTTTATTCAATGAGGTAAATCCAACAGAATTAATGTGTTTATAACCTCAAAGATCTTTGAAAATTGTCATCTGTGAACATCGAAGCAATGCAAAATGTATATTTCTTCTCAGTTACAAATAGAGGAAGTTTATTTTGAATGGTAGTTTACCTTAGTTTCATTAGATTTTTGTTCACCAAAATTTCGCAATACGTATCGACAACCCTCAATATGTACGTTCGTGCATTTTAAAACGTATTCACAAAACTGTAATATACAAGCGAGTCCCTTTTCCTTGAATATTTCCCGTTTATCATTGAGTGTTGAGTTTAAAAATCTTCGAAGTTGAATTAACATTTTACGACGTAGAAATTATTTAAATTAATAAATTTTTAACCTGGAATCTTGTTTTAAACAACATTAGCAATTTAAAAATTTAAAATTTGCAAATAAATGCACAATTATATCAAAAAGGATTATTAGAAAAGTTTAATAAGTTTATTCATCATTTTACAATTTGTCTTTGAAGCAATAGAAAATCATTAGAAGAGCTCAAATGAGCATTTTCCAAACACGTGTAAAAAAAGAAAAAAATTTTAATGAAGAATTATGATACTTGAGGAAAATAAAAATTTTAAAATTCCCAAAAAGGGCATATAAATTTTATTTGAATGAAACGATCAAACGGTTTCCTTTATTTATATAAACGCGCGCACTGCCTATTGTTTGATTATTCATCCTAAAATGACCGTTAGAGGCTAAGAACCATATTTTTATCATGAACGGGTCTCGATTACTCATAAATTAAGATTTTCAACGATTGAGAAAAATAAAATTTCTAAGTTTTCACTCAGTTTGCTGTTCCATGTTTAAAATTATAGCGCCAAATAATTAACGATAGTTTTGTTTAATTTGAAGCTAAAAAACTCTCAAGAATCTTAAAATTTATAACGTTTAAAATATTTTTCAAATAATAGTTAAGAATGTTAAGTAATTTTGTTTTGAGTGAAAGGACTTGAACTATTATATGTAGTTTCCAAGTTTACATAATTTAAGTATTTTTGGGAAATGTTCTTAAATTCAAAGAAAATTGGTCTTTTTAATTATTACTCATCTCCTGAATCGAAAAATACTTTCCCACTCGCCTTTCTTTGAATTCTTCAAATTACCAAAAAACGAGTAGTTTATACTACTCTCTTACATTTTCAAAAAAATTTTGTTTACGATGGAGGGAAACAATTTCGGATTTAACACGTATATGATAGTACAAGCCATTATACTCAATTTGTTACGCCTTTTTTGAATATGGAAGCATGCAATCATGAATACGCGGGCTTATTTCAAATATCTCAACTGTAATTGAGAATTCAACAGAACCGAACTTGCTCCTTAAGGTGCAGCCGGTGATGGTATTATGTGTTCGAATATTCCATCAAAATAATATTCGTGTTAAATCGAAGCCCGATGGCTTAGTTGCACTGTTGGCTGAATTAAAAAAATAAGTGATTTATTTTAACTCGTTGCTTGAATTTTTATTTTTCCCTCATAACGTGGATTAAAGTTGCATGCCAAAATTTTTATAGATATTTCAAGGAATAATAAATTTGACTCTCGGTCCACAGCATAACCAGGGTTTCGTATAACGAGCACATATTTCACAAACTACAACTCTTTTTAAAAAATTTGTTTTTAAGAGGAAAAGAAAAGAAAAAATTCTAAAACAAAAAATGCTTGAATAAAATAGAATCACTTAAGGTTAATTTTTGTTCACAAAAAGCAACTACGCAAATTATACTGATTAATTTTTTCATTCTATAGTTGATACTTTTAAATGTCTTTAAGATTTGAAATTCTTTGGGTAAAATTTCTTTCAATTGATTTATAAATCATCGAAGCTTATTGCGGCTATTGTTTATTCTGGCAGAATCAGGAAATATTAAAAATTTAGTTTGATAGTTCACACCTGATTGGAACTTATAATAATTTTCCTGCAATAAATTAGATTAAAGAATGTTATAATTTATTTGAAAAAATAAAATTTGTAAACTGTCAATTTTAATACTCGACTTTGGACATTAAAAAATTATTTTATCAAACATGTACGCATGCTGCACGAAACATCTTTCCGATTAAATATTTTTTATTTTCCACATAAACAGTAGCTTTTAAATTTAACTTAATTCGAGGGATACTTCAGGAGACTTTATAATAGTCTCTATAAAGGAACTGTTATCTTCAGAAAAATGGTAGAAATCTTAGATGGCCAATTTTCTGGTAATTGGCTATGAACGTATCAACTAAAGAAGAAATTTTTTGTTTTCTGTATTAATATTCATTAATTAAAGTCCATTATCTGATTCCCCTCAGAAATAAAGGAAACCTTAAATTGTGAAAAATCTTATTTTCAATGTATCTTTTATAGTGGGCCCGGCGGGCAATTGTGTAAATAGCGCCACATTTATCACAGTTGAAAACTCCCGTCTATGTTTCACTTGATCTCAAATAGACGTATTTTTCATTCATTATCTATAAATGAAACAGACAATTACGGCAATTATGATATTTATACTAATTTAAAAATTTATAATTATCAACTAGTGAAAAATAACTTGAGATTTCAAAAATTCAGAATATCATAACATATTTCGACCAAAAATAAAATTTTTTTGACTTTGTAAATACTGCCGATATTCTCGCTGTGATTTATGAACGACAACTAAAATCATGATTTTTATTGAATATAACATGAAGAAATTCAATCGAACTATTGTATATATTTTTAAATGGCGGTAAAATTTATAATTAAAAAAAACTTAATTTATTTTTTACTGGCAATCTAGTGTTAAATCTTCTGTAATGTGTACGTCTCCATTAAGACTACATATAAATTAACCATAGAAATCAATTTTCTCACATTAACGGTCAAGTAACCGCCATACCCAGGTTGCAAATTAAATTTTTAATCAATTAAAATGATTTTCATTCTACTCGACTGTGAAATCAAAAAATAGTGCAAATTTCGAGTTGACAAAAATAAATGTTTTTCTCTTTATCTGCATATTATTAGATTTAAATTTTAGCATTCAAGAATATCTCTTTTAGACAGATATGGAAAATATCTAACCACAGTATATGTTGGTCTTGCTTCAATAAAACATGCAAGTCATTCACGACTTACATATTTTGTTAAGCAAATGGTAAACTACCTTTATTCAAAATCTTTTTCATAACTCGACTGTGATCGGTTTTTTAAACAGCTATGTAAAGTTTCAAAATTAAGGGGCGGTTTATAGTTTATTAAAATAATATTGATTTAATTTCTTAAAATCGGTGAATATCTTTTCTTGTCTGAATAGTATCAGTAGACGGCGTTTCAATGAATGCAGATTTTATACCTTTCAATTTTAAACAATTTTATCATCTATCTTTGAAATATTAAGTAAGTTTCATAGCAACTGATACCGCGTGCGGTTCTATTTTAAAACAATTTTACCTCTTATTCGTTAATTTTGTTTAATTTAGATGAAAAAAAACCAAAAAGCACTGCTTAATGACTATGAGCGACTCAAGGGCGAGGACGGAAACCCACTGATATGTGTGAAGCAGGTTAAATTTTGTATTCATGAAGGTTGATTCCCTTGGATTCCCATACAAACCTTCTTGCATGGCCTATAGTAGAGACCTAGGACTTCTAGCCATCGGCACACAGACAGGCAAACTTTTAGTGTACAATTTAATTATCATTTAGAATTGGCATTCCCGGGTATTCTATGGATGGAGAGTTTTCAGATGATCTTATGAAAATTATCCATGTTCATTTTCTATGTGTTAAAGTAATTATCTTGCAATTAAAATTTAATTTTTATTTCAATAATTTTAGAAAAAAATAATTACAATTACGAAAAGCATTTATGATTACCATGTTGATTTTTGGCGGATTTGTGATTCTGAAAGAGCCCTGAAAATTATCGAATCTGAGAGCTTTCGACTGTCCGAGATGTTAATATTTTTTTCTGAATAAAGTAATGGAACAGTATCGGCAATTTGTTTCGGGCATGATCATGATACTTTAATTATTGGCACCAAATCTTCCAACGTTTATATCATCAAAGTTTCTTCTCAAAATGAAAATAACACTATCTTAACGGAAGAATACATGCTAAAAAAGTCAGATAAAAACTTAATAAAAGTTTCGGAATTCGAAAATATAGTAACAGACTTGGCTCAGTGC
Source organism: Neodontobutis hainanensis (assembly GCA_024349245.1). NCBI lineage: Eukaryota > Metazoa > Chordata > Actinopteri > Gobiiformes > Odontobutidae > Neodontobutis > Neodontobutis hainanensis. The sequence continues at coordinate 47,985 of JALDNG010000835.1, forward strand.
AATCTCTGGTTGTAAATAGCTCAGAAAATCAAAAAGTAAGGAATATTATGTGATTAAGCTCTTGATAGGGTATTCGTCTGGCGTGATCGTAATTTTGGATTTGAACACGATGAAAATATTTTCGTGCGTTTATCGGAAAGAGTGTCTGTTTTCCGTATGCTGGGGTACAAACGAGTCTATGTTTGTTTCCTCCCACGAACGAGGGTTGATTTGCTGCTGGTCCCCCACTAATTCTGCAAATTTAAAAGACATTTTCGGGAAATATTCACCAGGTATTGCTATTTAATCATACAGTTTCTTTCTTTCCTCGAGATAAGACGCCGTGTCAGGGAATAGAGAAAATAATATGGCGAGAAACGTGCTTTATTTTTGTCGGCGGTATGCCTGACTACCTCCCTTTCGAGCACAATTCAATTTCGATCATGACAGGAGGTACGATAACGAAAATAGCCGAATTTGGTTCAAAGATAATTGAATTTTTGGACGTGCCAACGAATGTACATTTGTATTCGTCATTACCTCGAAATTCATTTTATTTATTTGTGCTAACTTCTGAAGAGCTGATTACGTTGCTTATTAAACCGACAGGAAATGAAAATACAGCCAATTCTTTGAAATCGTACGATGTAAAAGAAATAATGCCCTTCCACTTTCCTCCGATCAACTCCTCAAACATAAACTCAAGCTTGGTGGTTGATGTTCACACGAATTCATACTGTGATCATTTGATTGACTGTGGAAGGAAAACAGCCTTGTCCCAGTTCGAAGATGTTTTTGAGCTTATTAATTTAAGAAATGGCCGTTGGACGGGGGGGTTAAGTACCTCAACACCCGTCAAGAAATACAAAATAGGATTGTCTTAACAGGGTTTTGATTGCAATAAACATAGGCATGAAGATGGGAATATCTTTTTTTGGAATGTTTATGACAAAACAAAATCGCCAATTCTTTATATTCTGAAAACATCCCGGTTTTATTTGTCTAATGAAATGAACCTCGACGATGAAGAGAGGTTATCTTCTGTCTGTGGAGTCTCTCCAACAAAATTCGGATTTTATGACCCATATTGCGATGATCAACGATATTCAATCCAAAAATTATTTTTCTGCAATGATTCGCAGACGCTTGTGGTTGGCGGTGCTGCTGGAAACGTTCTTATTTTCAAATTTACAAACGGAGTCAGTCAAAGATCTAAGTTGACATACCATGATTGTAACCTGATGCAAAAGTTCCCAAGCTTCACTTGGAAAGGACATGATAAACTACTGGTCAATAGAAACGCTTCAATGGGGCACGGGTACACGTTAGAAACGATGTTGAATGTTTTCCCGCATTCTCCGATCACTACTATTGAGTACTGTCTCAAGTGGGGGATGTAATTTTTGCATTTAAATAAAAGTTTGGGTGTCGGCTCCACATACGGATTTCTCCTGTACGATTACCAAAATTCATGCGTTATTTACACTCTATGCACATACGACATGACTGGTAGGCGTTTATTTTCATTGAAGCATTAACTTCAGCGGGGGAAAATATTCAAAGGAATTCTTTTTTACGCTCCCTCAGGAACTCACTCAGAATATTCTCTTCAAAAAAGAAAAAAACCGACTCTATTCCTTCGCCAGTCATCAGTAGCCACGAGAACAAGATGGAGCTAGATTCAGGAGATTCACTTTCGAGAAATAGACCAGGAAGTAGAGAAGTGACCCGTTCATCGACTCGACGTAAATATTACCGTTTGAGCAGGTTCGTTTGCAACAAACCAGAGAGTTATTTCCAGAACTGGTCGTGAATCGCAGAGATTTGAAGCGTTGATGAAAACAAACTCAACGCGGTTTGTTGGTGGGAAAAAAATCGATCCAACCTTGAAGGGTCTTATTAAGTCGATGGCTTTTGTGGAATGTCCGATGCAGAATACTCCAAAAATAAAACCTATGCTAATAGTAGGCTCAAACTATGGACGAATATATATTTTGACCTTGAGGTTTCAGAGCTACGAAAGGCATTCTTTTTTGAAATCAGTCGAATCGTCGAAAGAAATCCAAATGAGTCACAAAGCACAAATAATCGATCTCAGAATGATCGGACTTGATAATTACACAAGGTTCCTATCGCCCATGACTGAGGCTTTGGATAAAATAAATCCGTTTGATCATTATTTGCTGTGCTGCACTGAAGAACAAATCAAAATCATCAATCTTTTCAACTTGAAAACCAAGATGAAGTTAAATATCACTGCAACACAAGGGTTTAGACTTCGAAAATCGTTCATATTAAATAGGTTAGAATCAGTTACAGAAAAGTTCTCAAGCTACTTGATGGCAATTTCTAACTCCGGTCGCTTTATTGCTATATCCCTTCACAATTTGAAACCTCTTAATTCATTTGAATTTTTATCTAAGGATGACATCCTACCAATAAATACCATTCATATGACGCGAGATGGCTTTGGAAGTTACCAATATTCATCCTCTGAAATAAAAATTTTCACAGTAAAATCCAAATCTGATTCACCTATTCAACAACTGGTGGCTGAGCCTTCTATCCTAAGGGGTTCCTCAATCTCAAAATCCAAATCTCTGAAATTTGCGACCTAAGTCCTTAAAATGAAAAAAAATTAATTTCATCTTTTAATCGATATTCTTTTCTTCTTTTACATATAAAATTTCAAAATTCATGGTTACATCAATATTAAACCTCATTTATTTTTTTAATCTGCAAGCTAAAATACAAATTTGGTTGTCGTTTAACTCAAAACTGCGAAATAACAGAGAAAGAGAATTTCGGATCATTTATTAACTTGAACCATGTTCATGCTGGATGTTTGTGGTGGGTGGATGGCCAATATAAAGTTAAAGTAACGATATTCATGAAAAAACCAAATTAATCTCAACAAAACGGATAAAATAATGTTTTTAACAGATTTTTGGAATGAAGGTTTTGTGCCACAGAAAATATCAAATTAATAGCTTAAACATGCAAAGATAAAGAGTGATTTAAATCTCATACATCAATACATTTTAACTTAATTCATCAGCCAGAGCAAAATTTCAGTCATCTAGTTTCAATATTAAACAATTTTGAAAAAATAAACCTGTTTTATCGTTTTCTTTCTTTAAAAACTTGAAAAACTTTCAAAGGATTCAAATAAATTTGCTATGTTTTAACCCAATACCAGAAAAGAATCCAAGTTCCTAAAGTCGTGAATAAAGCTAATTTTTAAATAATAAGTTCAAAAAATTGTCTTTCAAGTTTTTTATCTCTTACAGAAGATACGAACAGAGAATCGTGTATTTTAAAGAAAGACTCAATGTCCCTTTTTGAAAATGTTATTATTTCAAACAGGAAAATATAAAAGTTATTCAAAGTGATGTCTTGCGCAATTAATCTCAAAATGTCTATCTTTTATAATTGAGGTCACACTCCGTATCAGCCGAAATCTCAATGGACGTGATTGCTTTTTAATTTTTTCGTTGACAACGATTTTATGTTAGTATCCTTAATTTTTAAGGTAAAATGTTACATTCACTTTATCAAATTCTAACATATTACTAAATCAATGAAGAGCGTCTCTCTTTGTTTACTTTAAAATTCTTTTTTTAATTTTCGAATTCATCTTTAAAAGACAAAAACTATATTCCTCGAGTCTAAGAAAGGTTCGAGTTGAAATAAAAAATCAAAAAATGTAGTTTAATAAGGTATAGAAACGATTCGTTACACGGAACTACCTTTTCTTGAATGAATAGTTTTAACAATTTTTTAAAACACGCATGCCTATTCGCTTCATTAAAATTCATATTGTCTCGTCTCAATTTTAAACGGTGTTTGGTTCCACATAATCATAATGTAAAAATCGCTATCATATGAGATTTTAACTTCATCAAAGTTAGAATTTTTTAAAATAAACCAAAAATCGTTTTAAAAAAGATCGTTCCTGTATCAATTCTATCATCCACAATTCTTCGCTCTCTGTTTCTGTTCGAGGATGGGTTTTAAATTTCATCAGGAAAACTCAAACATTTTTTATTGAACCTGTAAAAATTATGCTACAAGCTTATGTAGACCTTATTTATAAATTTTAAATAATTTCATATATGCGGGCGAACATTTCGGCGATTCCTCTTATAGACTTAAAGTTTCATACCAGAATAGAATAATTTTCAAAGGACAATATTCTTTTTTTATAAACCCCGCCAAATAGTCATTTATTGTTTATAAACTTAAAACTGTCGGTTATTTAGCTGTCGTTGCTTTCTGAGTTATTAGTCATGATAGGTTTTTTTAAACTTTTCGATTGGTTCGTCTTCTTTCAAAGTATGAACGTCCAATATTTTTTCAAAGTTTTAAACATCCATCTCATAAAATCCTCTTGTGACAACGTAAAAAATCTGACTTATATTTTCTTGTTGCTATTACATCCGTAGTGGAGGATTATTACCACTACTTTTACAAACTCTTTCCAGCAAGAATCTATTTGTTCGTTGTATTTCTTTGCAAAAATCCATAAATGAAATTTTTAAAAGTATTTGTGGCTGTGAAACTTTCATCAATACTATTTGATCTTTTCAAATTTTAGATGGATACGATACTTTTAAAACGTTTTAATGATTGTTTTTTAGGAGTAAAATACAGACCAGTTTTTGAAGGGAAGAAAAATATTATGACACTTGGATTTTTTAATACAATCGGATATCTTCGTGCATTTTGTTATGTCCTTAATACTTTTAAAATGACGTTTTTTCTTCCCATAAGTTTTATTAAACAGGTATTATGAATTTTTTAAACAAGCATTTAAGTTCATTTTAATTAGTTTTTACCTTTTACCCCTTTCTAACATGTATGGAAATTTCTTTTATCATCCTTTCAGAGGAGGTGGTTTAATACCGAGTAATAAACAAAGTATCGTCTATAAAGTTTAAGAAAGAATATGAAAACAGATATTTTTCCTTTCGCCACCTGAATTGCATGACCTGTGCTTGTCTTTTTTGGACGTAGGTTCAACAGCGAATCTTTTAACAGTTTAAACCCTTTTAGTCGGAATTAAGTATGTTTTCTTTGGTTTAGCAATTTTTTTCAGAATTCTGAGAATTTCGATATGTTTTCTCACCAAATTTATCCTTAACCGCACTCATTCCCATATCATTTTTATTTTATCTTGTGAGAATCTTTTAACATTTTAAAAATCGTTTTTTAATAAACAAAGATTATGAGATGAAATTAAAATGACTTTCATTTATTTAGAAATTATTATTACCTTTTACCCAAACTATTTTGAATAATTTTACTGTTCAGCGTTGTTTTTGTCAATCCGTTTCATCAACACTAAGAGGTGATTTTCATTTTGTTATGATTTAGACGCATGAGCATTACTGTTGAGGTTGATTCACTATCCTTCCAAAAGCGTTGATTGAGCCATTTTTCATTTTTATGCCATTTGGAGGGTTTTTTCGTTTAGATTCAACGTTTCGCCTATTAAAAAGGTCTTTCATCTTTACTTAAGAGAATCTTGGAACTCATTTTTTCCATTTGAGAAATAAAAATCCTTTTTTTTATTGATAGCCTTCACATGTAATTTTTTATCTAGCAATATTATAAATAAGAATATTTTATTTTTGTTTATAAAATTAATCGTTTGAGTCATAACTTATTTTTTTTTTAAAAAATGATTAAACTAGATTACATTCGCTTAAATTCACTGCACGAAGCACATGAGAGGATTAAAATGTCAGCTTTCCAAGTATAATTTGTCATGAAAATCATAAAAACTGCTTAAATAACCTTTATGGTTTATTGACGGTCATTTTTAAAATTTATCTTCCATTTTACGTTATTTTAATCCAAAATGTACTGTCAATGACATTGCTTCCAGAAATTTCCTAAAAATCGAAATACAGCTCATTTTTATCACTTGAGCAATAATATATCTTATGGAAATTGAAAATTGAGTAATTGAAAATAATAACTCTGGTAATCGTAAATTTTAGAAACAATTGTCAAAAATTCACTTTATTAATGTGAATAATACATGTATGCACATCGCGCTTTTATAAACCTTATGCTTCAGATTTTATAAAAAAACAATAAGTCATAAAAAATTTCACCTTTCATTTAAATATGACCTGAACCGTTGAATAATGCAATAAAACTAAAAATGTATTTGAATTAATAACCCGCAATTTATCCCATATAATCCCACGTATTTGTGATGGCGCGGTTCATGGGAGTAAAAATCAAGTATGTTCATGAATTTTACAGTTTCATGAAGTCGTTTCGTTCAAAAATATTTCACAGATTACCGAACCTATAATATATGAATTGTTTTAGACAAAGGATATTGTATTATAAACCCTATAAAAAGCCTGCTCATATTAAACTATTAAAAAAATATATCTAAGAAAAATTTCAATAATTTTATCTCATGTTATTTTATTTATCTTTGACTACATTTGTTCAAATAATATTATTTAAAATCATAAGAACAATTTTCACAAGCAGAGTATCTTCATAATTTGAATAATTTTTGGGGATTTTATGATTTCAAACCTTTTCCCTTGAATTAAAATTCTCATTAAAGTTGCACGGATAATTTAACCGTGCACATGAAAAGAAACACTTATATTATTTGATGTTTGCAATCTGACACTATATTGATAACTTTTGAAAATATTTAAAAGTAAACAATTGAAACTAAACCAACAAAGACCGGTTCAAAATATTTTTGGTTTTCAATTTGTAGTTTCCTGATTTAGAAATAGTAACGATTTACGTATAGCCTGAAAGGGCAGATGAAGTCTTATCAGCTTGTTACAATCAGTATAAAACCCACCTCAAATTTTGGCACTTACGAAAGATATACATGCTAAAATAGGAAATTAATTTCAAAATCTTAAAAATGAAGATTATAATAAATAAACTGATAATGTTCGGTAGGTTTCGTAGTTTTTATCAACTTTTCCTTTTTATTGTACTTAAATGATAATAATCATAGATATTGTTTAAACTCGAAAAGACAATTTGAAGTATATGAGAAGAAATTTAGTCAGTGTTGGTTATATACAAACATTCGCCGAATATGTATGCACATTTAAATTGAGTGGGCGTATTCGCACTTAAAGAGTTTTAAAATCTTTCGGAGAAATTATCATCAATTAATGAAATAATAAATTGTCTTTTGTTTTCGTCGGAAGTAAACGTTCATCTTCGCAGGGGATTCGTGATATCTTAGACAGATAAATAAGAAGTAATGCATTTACTTTATCACGGTTAAAATTCTGAACCGCAATAAGACCATTGATAATGTTACCTCATCTATGAAAAACCATAAACTGGTTTTTACCATCGAAATTTTTATGAATTTTTTCCAAAAGTACAAGACGAGTGGAACTAACTTAAATTGGCAAGTTATCAAATGATGATTAAATCTATTTTAAAAATTTAACGAAGCAAACATACACACGTCGATATATTTGTGGTTATTGAAGAATTAAGGTACAAAAAGGTTTTATTCACCTTAAAAGAAAGTTGTTTTAATCTAAAATTTCAGGAAATTAAATTTTTTTTCATTAATTTGAAAAAGAATCTTTTCAGTTAAAGTTAAAACTATAAAAATAAACAATATAGGACTGCCTTTTGTCCAGCGATTAAAAATAAAAAAGAATAGTTTTAAAGAAAATTATGTACGATATTTAGAATTCAAATAACTTATTTGCTCGTCGATCCTAGGGGTAAACTTGTGCTCGAAAAATTATGATCTGACAAGATTTAAATAAGTTAGAGCGGATGGGGAAAACTCATACGAAAGGAGGCAATCTGTGAGTAGTATTCAGAAAGTTTGTTAAATTGAACATGAAATGGTTGTTTCTAAGCAAAATATGTGCTGTGGGCTGATAGTTTGTACCTTATACTTATACAGTACAAGACATAAAAATCATGCAATTTACCTCACTTAAATTATACGCGCAACATCAAATGGTAAAAATCAGCCAAATATATAATTATTGTGAGTAAAAACGTTTTTTATGAATTGGATCAGAGGTTAAAAACTATAAAATGATATCATATAAAAACCTGCTTTATTTAAACTTTAAAATGTTGAATTGAATTCGATGTTATCAATCTTTGACAGGATAATCAAAAAGAGGGCTTAAATTTTAAAATATTGGTACGATAAAAAATATTTTGTAAAGATATGTGAGAAAAAATTACCATGCGATCTCAAGGATTTCGAGTGAGAAAAAAGCGTAGAAAATATCAAAATAATCTAAAAGAAACTCAATAAACCTCTCAGTTAACGAATTAAGAACTTTGATCTCATAGAATATGCGCGCATTACAAAAATGGCTGATGTATTCGATATTGCCTACCTCCGCCAAGTATCTGAAAACTTTATCAAATGTGGAGATTATGAAAGTGGAATATTCTGGTTAGAAAAGGTAATCCCATCTTTTAATTTTTATATTTGTATTTTAACGAATTATTGTGATCGAGATTTTTACGAGTATATTCTCTGCTTGATTCGAATTGAAAGACATAAGTGCGCGCTTTGTTTGTTGAAATCGCACGACAACGGTAATTTATGGATTCAACTAATGACGGCTCGGTGCTATTCTGCGACCCAGCATTGCTCGAGTGCTCTAGAGAAGTTATCTAATCTCCTGGTTGATGCAAAGGATTTTCATCAAATTTTAGAAACTATTAACACGCTTAGATCTGAATCACCCTTCATAGATCCTTTTGTTTTTATTGGTGATGCTTTATACCATAAAGCTTGCTTGCTTGAGTATTCCGGACATGTAGATTCTACACTTTATTACTCGTATTCTTTAATATGCCATCCGTACAAGTTCGCTGCAGCACGAAAACTTTTCGAAGATGAAATCTTGACGCGACGTGAGATTATGGGGTTGCTAAGTGAGATGGTCCACTTTAATGACCAAACTCAAAATATTCCCAAAACAAGCTTCGAAAACGTGGTTGAATTTTATAACAGTTTTATTTTGCGAGATAAGCAAATACATGGAGGAATTTTCGAGAAAAGCTGGGATTTACGACGATGGAAAGCTCAATCATATTTGAACACGAAGAATTCACAAAAATCACTCGAAATTACTTCAGGTATCATGACAGAGTCCTGCAACCAAGAGCCACTCTCTGCCATTACACATGCCATTGGATTGTACCAAAATTTGGCTTCAAACACTCTACAATTGTTTTCTATCGAGTATCCCATCGATAACAATAACAGCTATTTTTCACGCGCAATTTCCATGTTTATCAAGGCACTTTATTGTCTTTCAATCGGCATGTCAAATGAAGCCCAGGATCCAATTCAAAAAACAGTGTCTTATAATTGGAACGCAGTTATCCGACTGCAGCCATGGTCTTTGTCGACTGCACTTCTCTACTTGGTTCAGGGATATGCATCATGGAATTCAGGAGATAACGACAATGCTCTTGCGTCTTTCGTCTCGGCTGCCGACGCCTCCCCTTCTTCGTTGTGGGCTTGGTTCTGTATTGGTGTTTTACATTTACGCCATAATTTGTACGATCTCGCATTGCCAAATTTGCTACAAGCAAACCGAATTGCAAAGAATCACTGCAATTACGTTTGCCCTTTGACGATAAATGAAATTTCATGTTGTCTATTTAACATAAAAAAGTACTCTGAATGTAAGAAACTTCTTAAAAGCTTGATAGAACCAGAATTTTCCCGAAACTTAGATACGCTGATGCTTGGACAATTTATGCCCGTGTTTTATCTGAACCTCGCACATGCTTGCTTTAGAATCGGCGAAATCGACAGTGCCTTAACTTATGCCTACAAGGGTCTTTCGTATGATTTCAAATCGTCTTCATTGATGCGACTGATTGGCTACCTCAATGATATCAAAGGCGAACACGAATCCGCCCAACTGATGTACCATCGTTCTTTGTTATTTTCTCCCCAGTTAATCGATTTAGTTCCAAAAACCCCAGAATTTCTAGACTATACAACAATTCCTCCAGAAACAAACTATCGGTTATTCAGACAACAGGATATATTTTGTAGCGAAATGCTTAAGTTGTCAACGTAAACCATCTCTAACCATTAGAGCTGCTCAGAGCATGGTAATGAAGTGATTTTTTGTATATAAGTGATAATTTGACTTTTTTTTGAATATTCTGTTTGGGTCATTGTAGGATACGCCTATTATTAAAATAACATGTTATTCCTTTTGAAACTTTGTCTCCTTGTAATAAAGTTTTTTATATTTTTGATTCGGTTTCCTTTTTAGAGCCAATAAATTTAAATATTTTAAATTTTAAAACTGTCTGATTGTGAACATTAGAGGGTAATCATTTTATTCTCTTTGTTCGTCACAATTTAATCATTATTAAAAGAACTATTGGAATTTTGTGTATATTTCAAGTCTTTCATTGTTATATTCTCAATATAAATCTGTTTGAGCTCATTTAAAATGTGTTACTTCATAAATATGGTTGTTGAAAAAATGACTTTCTCGGAGTAATATCAAAATTTATATGAAAATTTTTTTCATATGATTATGAGCTTTTAAACGCGTGTTTTCTGATCAATGGAATCGAGAGGTTTGGTAGACAGTTTTCTCTTGATTTACCGTTTAGCGAAGTTATTGAAGTTCTCAGCATCAGGGTCATTCAGAGTTTGAAGTGAGGGGCCGGATATTCTTCAACTTCTTTGTGGGATTTGTTCTGATTGTAGGTTTTTAAATTCATAATTCTTATTTGAAAATGGTTCCAGTTAAGATGACATTTAAAGTTCTATGATTCTATATATATCGTCTATTTTCAACAAGAATCCACACTATTTACGAATTTGAAAGTTGTCAAAATCCAGTTTTTACCTTACTCTTTTGACATAAGATTTATCTGCTATGTGCGGTGACCAATTTCTGGTTGATCGTGAATTTTAAACGTCAAAATCTTGGCGTTTTCACTTCTATACCAGAAGGGATTTGTTAGATTTTTTATTACGTCTATTTATCGACCTGTATACTCGAATTTATTCATTTGGTCTGTGTCATAGAACACGAATTTGACTCAATTTGTGGCTTAATTTTGAATAATTCATACAATTTCGTTCTATGAATAAAGAAACTTAGCATTTAACATAATAAAAACCCTTAACTATATACATTTTGAAACTCTCTACTAAGTGCCTTTGATGACGTTAAAAAATAAATTTAGACCTTTGTAGTCTGGTTTTTTGGTGTATAGCATGTCTCGTCTATTCATATCATAAATTGTAATATTACAATAGAACTTCGAGGTGCATTAAATGTAAAAAAAGTGATTTTAAAAAAGTTAGAATGGAAGCCATAAGGTTTGAAAAATTATCAATCATTGATGGGAATCGTCCTAATCATGGTCTAAAATAAATCATATTTTGACAGTAAAAACATGAAATAATGATTTCACGAACACCGTCATATTTTTCTGCAAAGATCTAGTTTGGGTTAGTGTCAACAAAGTGAATCGTTACATTAAGGACAATATCTCGTGATTTTAATAATCAGAACATGCGCGTATATTTAGGAATCTTTTGACAGAATTTTTTTATTTTAAATATAAATTGCAGGATGGTTATTTGGGACTCATTTTAAAAAATTGTTTATAAACATGATTTTTTGGTGAATAAAATGCATACGATATGCAAATCGATTCTATTCACGAAGGGCACATGGAGACAAGAGTGAGGGTTGAATTAGACATCATCTATCTGTTAAGTATTTCAAAATACAGTCAAATTCAGTTTCCATTTTATATTTTATGAAGAAGATTTTGAGCCATATTTACATTTTGGCAAAAATTTTGTTTCAGGATGACCTCGTCACGAGTTTATCTTTTTAAATTTTTTGTGCATTATGACGTGAAATACACTGGTTAACTCGTCAACGCTAACTTTGTGCAGTGATAGCCAGTAATCAAACAAATTCAGATTTATCCGATTTCGATTAAAGGAGATGGGTATCAAATAAATTATCAAAGATATAAAAATATACAAAAGTTTTCAAATGCAACTTTTTGTGTCATAAAGGTCATACTATTTTACAGTTTTGTGTTTTTGCATATTCACCACAATAGCCATCTAAATAGTAGATAAGATATGGCAGGATCAAGAAATGCAACCCCGCAAATTCGTAACTTTACTTCTCTGATATACTTACCGAGCCACACATATATACTCGTGTAATATAATTACTGTTAACTCACTAAGTTGAAAAAATGTGATAAACTCAATTGATGGTCAATTTTTTATCAAACAAGTAATTTTGTCCCCCAGCTACAACCGAAGCTATTCAAACCCTAAAAATATAAAATAAAATTTTTCGTATGCCAGTCTAAATGTTTCAAATCAATTTGTACACTGAATTGAGTGAGAAAAATTCAAAAACTTTTTTTTAGAGAATTCAGTCATTCTCAGACAAAAAGACAAGAACGCCGACTTTGTAAGAGTTTTTCAATTATTGCCTCTTTAAAGAGGTACGTTGTTAGTATTTTTTGACACATAAAATTATATCCATGAATTAGTAATCCGTCTACAAATACATTTAAATCACATCATAGTTCGATTTGATTGATTAAATTCATCACAGTTTTTCAGTATTGTATCTTGTTAACAAAATTATGGCCATTGTATTTAGACGGGCGGAAAATACATATGTCAAGTTAACTTTCAAATGGATAATAGTAGTAAGTATACACAATTTCTAAAACGATTAAAAATGGGTCAAAATATTCTTGGTTCGTGTTTGGCATTAAATTACAATTTTAACCGAAGTGACTGCAAAATCGTTTAAAAGTATTCTAAGCACCAAAGTGTTTTTGAAGCTAAAACCCAAAGGTGTGTAAACAGCACGCATTCCTTCTTAGAACCAGTAAGAGCCTGGCAGAAAGTGGTATAAATGGAAATTCTTAAATATTGTGAAGGTGTTCGATACTTATCCTCTGCAGCCATAGAGTGAAAACGAGAGGCCATGTTTAACACAAATATTATAATTTGAGAAAGTTCATATTTTCGTTAAGACGGAGTTAGAAGATAACAATAACTGGCCGCACTTGTCTTTCCACAGGTATCAAGTTGAAGTGATGTCCTAAGTAACCAAACATTAATGTTGTGAAAAGTTCTCTGAAGAGGGTGTATACAAGCCAACACATTTTGTAAAATGTTATCACAGATTGAACTCATAGTACCAAACAAAAAAGATTCAAAATATCAAGTAAACGATATAATTTTATTAAGATACGTGCGACTTTATATTGGGGAAGTCAAACTCCAGACATTTCTTTTGGTTGAAGTAATTATACGAGATGGTTTTAAATTTCTCAAAATGGTAAAAATTAGTTTTTTGTCGTTCAAAAACAAACTCCATTATTTTTATTTTTAAATAAAATATTTGACTGGGGAAAAATTACTATGAATTATGAGTCTGTACCTTGACCCTAAAAAAATAAAGTCACCCGTTTTGTCGCTCTTAAAAATACCTGAATATAAGAAAATTAATCTTTAACATGAATGGTAAATAAAGTTCAGAATTCATGGCGAAATATTTCAAAAAATCTTGACGCATGTCATTCATGCATTATATGTGTAATACCATGTAATAATACATTTTGAATATGAAGAACCATCCATGAACTTTTAACTTGTAAATCCACAAAATTCTATTCTGAATGAAAATAATCTGATAAATTTTAAGAATTAAAAAATTTTTGATTTTAAAGAGTAAATTTCTTGCATCCCTCCATCATGGCGATTCTTATATTAGACCGATCTTAATTTAAAATTAACGCACGTGGTGTGATAATCTTTTGTAAAAATTTTCTTTACCCTGAAATTAATCATACTCAAAATATAAAAACATTTTCACATGTGAATGTTGTTGAAAAAGTATTCAAAAGTGCACGTGCTAATTCTTTGAGAAATTCGTTAATTTATGAAAAATGTTCAAAAGTTAAGCATTTTTTGAAATATGAAAAGATTTAAATCTATGTATCGCCAAAATTGAAAATCAAAATGCTCAATTCCACTTATTAGTTTCATAGTGAAGTAAACTATTCAAGTTTTTAATTAAACTTTGTGATATATAATTCCCTTTCAACTAGAAGACATTAATTATTTCATTTTAACTTTTAAAAGACGTGTTAAATGAAGTTGTGTTCTCGGCAACTTTGATGAAATAAAAATAATTATTTTTTAAATATCTGTGATTCTTTAAGCCCATAAAAAATTCATCTGATACCCGTTTATTTATCAAAAGACCATGTCAATCGCCTTATCGCTCTATGGGCATTTTTATTCAATATACTTAATTGAGTTAAAATTATAATTTTTTCAACGAATTAATGTTTAAGATCACGAAAATTTCTTTACAAAATAAGCTTCACGCATCTGCGCATGCCACAAGACAATTCCAAAGGAAATATATTGGCCTAAAAAGCACATTTTATTATGAATAAAATAGTTTCATTTTCGCAATAAACGTACTTTCGAAGTTTTCAAATGTCTTAATTGAATGCCTCGTCAACCGATAGAATTCGTATTCTTTTAGATTTTATCAGATACTTCACTTAAAACCCGCAGATCCAGCTTTCTTGCAGAAAAGTTGGTTATTAATGAAACAATTAAGTCGAAATTAAGATAAGTTTATTGGATTTTCTCAGAAGTTAAAAAAATATCCCATACCCATTCATAATGGGAGCACCTTCATCAATTATGCAACTATTTTAATAGAAATTAATTTCTCAATGATGAAACAAAAATATATAGTTTAAATTTTTCAGGTATATTCACACGTTTTATAAGCTACTCACACATGCCCCAGAATTTTTAGCCAAAAATATAAATTGGTCAAATAATACAAGACTAATATCTGAGGATGTTTTGTAGAGGATCAAATTGAAAAATTACCGTTATTTATTTCAACTAGATGTAGACTTGAAATCGTACCGTAACTCATTTGACTGCTGAGCAATATTTCATCAAGTTAAATTATTCTTTTCTCACCAGATAAAAGCTGAAAAAGGAATTGCGCGTTTTATGCGTGTGTGATAATTTTTAAATATTTACTCAAAAAATGTTCTGATTTTTTGAAAAACAACAATATTTAAAACATGCTCTTTGCAACGGTTTTAACCGTCTTCACAAATCTTGCGGACAGACTAAATCTATTTTCGTATTTTACGTTGAGAAACCAATTATTATTTTTCTTCAATATAGCTGTTGGCGATTTCCTTTTTGGAGAGGATAGATTGGCCAAAAGAGAATTTATAAATTAGGTAATTTACGAATAAACGGGCAAAACGTTTAATATTCATACTGTAAATCTATCAAAAATAACCCAAGAGATAAAAACTAGATCTTTGGTTTTTATGCCATTTCTTCGGCCAAATTTAACATTTCTCATTCAATAAAAGGTGGTTTTAACAACAAAATTAAATAAACACCTCATTACATCACATAAAACTGATCGAAGAAAATTAAGAATATAACAAAAACGGGCTACAGACTGACATTTTGTTTATTTTCACTCTCACTGTAAATGTTACCAATGGACAGTAATTGGCAAAATTTTTCAGAAAACGATTATGATCTCAGTCGTGTTGTTTAATGCAAAATTTCGTCAGTAAAGCATCAACTTTTAAAGCCTAAATTAATAATTGCCTTGTTGTCGAAAATGTATTTCTTGACGCATTTGCCATTACAGATGAAGAGAATTATGTTCGTTATTAAAGCTAAAATGCGCACGCGTATCAAATTTAATGGATTTTATGCTGATGATTTCAATCAACATCAACGGGTTTTAATGATATTTTCGAATGTTTGCATTCAGGCGAAACCCTGCTTTCTTGATTTCTCTACTTTTAACTTTTATCTTCTGTTAGGCGCTCTTGTCCAGATTAATATGATATCGGTTTGTTTGAGTCTCACTCAATAAAAAATTCATCGCTTCTTACGTCAATTTCGGAGATTTTGTCTCCGCACGACTTGTTATCTGCATAAGATTTAATAAATTAGTTACCTTGATCTCTCTCAAATAAAATCAAATTTTATACAAAAATGAGGAAGAAATAAATTAATTGTATGAAACAAATAAATGAGTTTATGGGATTTATGACAAGTTAAAAAATATGCGAATTTTTACATTTAAGAATATTTTTTGCTAAATTTATGCGAAAAATAGTATAATCTTCGATAAAATGAACGAACCTTAAAATTGAAACTTCAATTTGTTACAATGTAAATATATGTATTTATATTCAATTAGGAAGAAATCAACTTTATATCTTCCATATCTCCACTTTTTCATGATGGCTTTCTTGACATAGGGACAAAAATATATTTAAAGAAGAAAGCGGTATTTATTTTAAGAAGACATGGTTCACGGATAAGTTCGAAAAATTTAAAACAATATACAAAAAGCTCATTCTGAAAAAACAGATCTCATTTTTGAGATCATTTTCTGGTCGAGGTGCTTAAATATATAAATCCCCGAATATTTGTTTATTTAATGAATTAAACTTCTTAGATTCAGAAACTAAGCCATTTATTTATTTGTCTAAGCCAAATAAGTTATATCTGTTTTTACTAACATCTTTTAGATTAGAACATAGACTATTTATTTGAAAAGTGACTCAAAGATGGCTTTCTTCATGGGAAGACACACGAAGATTTCAAATTTTTTAATCTCGTCCTTACATACAACTAACACCACCAAAAGCCACAAATTTGATAAAAGGTGGTTATTTCAGTACTAGGTGAGATTACAAATCAGAACGTAAAATAGTTTTGAGAATTCTTCCGATCACCTTAACAGGTTAAAAATGGTAAATATCTTGTTAAATCTCCGGCGGTTGTCGCACTGTCTCGTTTCTTTAATTAATGCTCTTTTCTAATATCAACACAGGTTCATAAATTTTAAAAATGACAGTAATTTAATTACACTACACCTTCTGCCTAAATAATCATTGGAGGTGAGAACTTTCAAACCCGTAACCCTGATTAGGAGAATAACAATTTACTTTATAATTCAAAACCTCCATGAGTAAATATATTTATTGATAACCGGAATTTCGCGCTTATTAGAATTAAATTGTTTGTATGAAAAATAACTCGTTTAAAATTACGACTATTACAATTTAAAATGATAGATTTGACAATTTTGAAAACTATAAAGATATTTTTGATTTACTAGAATGCGAAAATTTACTCACTTTCTGGATATTCGTTTTTAATTTCTAATACTAGCTTATTTACGAAATACTTTACCATCGTTTTACGTAGAGAGAGTGCGCTAAATCTGAAGTATCGTTAAACTATTACCAGACCCCGAATTAAAGAACTCGTAAAACATAAATACTTTGCTTAATTTTTAATAATTTAACAACATGTGAAAGTGGAAACAAAATTTTGCTTAATATCATGAATATAAGTTGAACAGTACCTTAAAAATAGAAAATTTTTGATCTTATGAGAGGTTTTTCATAAATTTACAATCATATAGTTTTTTAGTGGTTCGAGGTGACTCATTTTCCCACAAAATGTTTAAAGTAGAACTGTCAAACAAATTAAACAGTATAATTTGTTACTATTGTCCTTAATTAATGTTAGAGTTTTTAATCATAGGTATAAAGATCCATGGTGTGCTTATGTTTGAACCATCAATATAAGATAATTTTTGTTCGACAGAGAATAAACCCCTTTCGTGATGGATCGATCATAATGAGGGGAAAGCTTTGAATGAAAATTGCGATTGTTATCGTAAAATCGTAATTTTCAACTCCCGTTTCCCGATCTGAAATAATTCAATGAATATTTTGGAAAAAAGTGAATCAAGCATGGTTTGAAAAATTTCTCAAAATCGTAAAAGTTCGATGAATATAATAAAAATGGTCAAACTTTTCCGATAATACTAAAAAAATAAAAATTACTCTGAGAAAATAAAGATACGAAAAAATCATTCATATTGAATATTTCTTTCATTTAAATTCTGTTTATACCCTTAGCGTCAATTTTCTGACATGTCATCTTAATGATTATTCAATACACTGAAATATATCAAATTCATTCCTATGTTGAATCGAAGTTTAAAATAGTATTATAAAAATGATGTTAAAAAAACTATAAAACAGTTATAATGAATGAAATTTGTCTCATAGTATTTAAAATTTTAAGAAACTTTGAATTTAAAAATGTTGATCTTATATCATTTAGTTTTAAGGTTCGCCATAGTAAGAAAATTGATGTAATATTTAATTTTTATTCCGATAGATTGATTGAAAATGATATTATTTCAACATTTATATTTCAAAGAACTACCAATGCAAAAAATGAGGTTTTTAAATTTAACAAATCCTCTAAATTAGGGCATAAAATCTTAAAAACAAATGTTAAAACAATTTCAACTAATTGTCAAAATTTTGGAATTAATTGATGAGAATATTAAAAATAAAACGTTACAAGATCAAATAAAAATATACTTCGCAGAAAGTTCTCCAGCATGAAATATTCCATAACTTGACATGGTTAAAGATAAATTTCCTTTTTGCGTTGGTCAACTTTCAGTCACAGACGCTTAAACATCATTAAAACCCCCAAAAAGTAATACGCTTAAATCTCATCAGCAAAAATTTGTTATATTTATCAAAAAACAATTGAAACAAAATACGAAATTTATATCAACCATAAACGCACATGCGCTGATCGGGCCATATTGTTGGTTGTCTAATTTAATCATAAAGTATGAAATTAACTTTTCAAATTTGTCATCACTAAAATTTGAAAATTATGATCATCAGAAGTTCTGTTTGAAACTTGACTACGAGGTGTAGTTGTACATAAAGACTTTTATTTTTTCCAAGACTATAAGCTTATGGAAGAAAATTACTTGGAGATTTAAACGAAGCAATCTTTCTCAATACACATTTGTTTTACTTTTAATTCAAAAAATGTGATTGTTTTTCATTTTTTGCTAAATGTCTAATGATAAAGGATTTTTTACACGAATTCATTTGACTCCAGGACATCCTCGAACTGTGTCAAGGAACTGTCATTCACGCCGCTGAAAATTTTTAAAAGGAGTTAATATGTTATCCAAAAGAATTGAAATAAAATTAGAAACGATAAAATAATAAATTTAAAAAATAGAGGACAACGATAATTAGCTTAAATTAACGCGCATGCCCGGGCGACATGGATTCTATTATTCCTGTATTTGTATCTTTTATATTAGCCACCTAGTTTATTCACCATTCAGGCTGTCGTATTTTTAGACAGCGAAGGCAAGAGAATTTATGCAAAATACTATGGAAAAAATTTACACACCTCTAAAGCACAAGAAAATATGGAGAAAAAATTGTACACATCAACACCTAAGGAGAATTATGACGTTCTTATGATTGACTCTTACTGTGTGGTGTATCAAATAATTTCCGACGTGTATCTGTACGTAATTGGAAATTCAAATGAAAATAAAGTTCAACTTGTCTAAAATTAGTTATTTTTACACAATGTTTGTTTAACAATTCAGAACGCCATGAATACTGTGATCGGAAAGAATATTGATAAAAATTTGATTCTCAACTCCATGGATAGTCTTATTATGTTGATGGATGAGACTATCGATTCCGGGTAATTGGAGTTTTAAAACAAAGAATTTTGTTGGAGTTTGATCCAGAGTTGATATCCCTTCGGTGCTTTTACGGGGTTATACTTTTTTTAATGTTAGTTTGAGGAAGCTGCTATTGTGGACCCAAGCTTTTCTAAGCTTTTCTCTTCAGTCAAAGACCACTTAGTCCGTAGTCTTAAACGATAAAATATCATTCTTCATGCTAACCCTTTAAACAACGATAAAACCAAACTTCTTAAATTCACTCCATTCGTTGTGTTACATAGACACGAAATCGAAATCATTTCATAAAATTTTATACAACGAGAATTTACTCTGTTATTTTTTTCGCTCGACAGTATTTCAATGAGTAACTCTTTAGCCCAGCATCATTATATACTAGGGGATAATTTGTTGAAAATACTTTCGAGTTACTGATAAAATATCTTTCATTCTTCTACGTTTGTTTATTTGCCTGGGAAACTAATTGCCTTAACGTGGTTTGATGAACATTGATTTAATATTAACAATGTGAACTGTCTCGTGAAAAATGTTTTTTTTCTGTACGGCCCTCAACATTTTAATTTTTTATCGTCGTTGAAGTTATGCGATGTTTGTTTTTTCACTTTTGATAGTTTGCTAAAGGTCTTTTCGTTGATAGGTGGTAAAAAAGATCGCTTTCTCGTTTGGGCTTACAGTCGAATCTTGTTTGTTTTGACAAACTCGACATCAAGGATGGAGATTGCTCGAAATTGCGAAAACAGACCACAGTTATCCTGTTTTCTATCGGCGAACCGAAGCAATGAAGCCAAGTACATTCAAGTTTTGGTGGTATCAAAACATAAACCTTAAGCGTTATTGTGCCAATTTATTTTGTGAATATTGCATGATTGCAATTCGTTTATTATCAGCTTCTAGTATGTATTGTTGTGGTAAAATTGTTTAAAAAAGTTACGATTTAAGTCACACTGAACGTGCAATAATAGTGTATTTAGGGCATTCTTTGAATATAACATAGGGTTAGGATAAAGTTGGCAATATAGTTGTTTTTAAGAGAAATTGAATTTTTCCTGACGTCACCGTTTGATTATATTTGAATGAAAGTGTTGATGGTTAAAATTCTAAGTTATTATCCAGCTGAAATTCTTCCTTGTTTGAGAGGGCCTTTGAAGGTCACAGGTGGTTGAAATTAGAACTTTACTCTGATTATATAGAGGTGGAAAATATGTGTAATTTTTAGGTGTCGAATATATCTCAACTTCACATTATTTTGGTGATATGTAGTAGTATGAAACAAAAGCTTAGCACTTCTGGCAAAAATTATGCCAATGGCGTGCGCGAAATTTTGCTTAATTTTAAATTCTGGGTTTAACCAGTTTATCGAGATAATTATGAGTTAAAAATTTATAAACATACGTTCGGTTCTTGTGCTCATTGGTGCTTTAAAGTTTACCAAACTGGTTGACGGTCATTTTCAGCGAAATCTCATAGACCTATCAAGATTCTGAATGACAATGCAATATTGATTGTAACTATTAAATATTGTTTTTCAATAGCTTTTTTGCTAAATTAAGGGAAATTGACTTATCGCAATATGTTAAAGCCCATTGTTTTGACGTTATTTTTTCAGCCATTGGATTGAGGTTAAGCGTATCACCTACCATAATGACAGAAGACAAGATGAGAATTTAAGTAATTTATACGATCACGCAGAATCTAGACCAAAATTCACAGAATTAATGCCACAGAAGTAGGATTTCTCCAGTAGGCCGAGGCGAGGGTGAGACTGTAACAACTACCAGACTGCTCGTGTTCACGCCGCGAAAGGATGTGGAAGAAGGGGGAAAGGGAAGCTCCGAAAAAGCATAAACGGCTTTAACTTAGGAAAACTTTCTTCTTAAAAATCCTGATAAATTTACCTCGCCCTTGCTCGTAAAAACAAATTTAAATGGAATAATTGAAGTGTTACAGGTTTATCAGGTATAAATTAGCGTATATCCTACTTTTATGTTATATTTTTATATTAAGACTCAAACGAAGGAAACAAACTCCTCGATTGAAAAAGGTAAATAAAATAAATTATCTATGAACGATGTGTAAGTTTAATTCAGACGGCTTTTAATAGTTCACTATCTGAAACACGAGAGATAACACAAAATTTAGATACAAATAAGCTGAGAGCTAAATAAGTTTATTTCTTTTGGGATATATGCTGATTATGTTATGTTTCACCTAACTGCCTATGTATACCACACTCCTCTTTATTCTTGATTTCAAAAAAATCAGTTAGAAGCCAAAAAATGAATGTAAAAAGAAACATGAAGATCACACTGAATAACAAAACTGATACCAAACATCGAGTATTTTAATATTTCCACCACGCTAGAATATCATATTTTACATAATATGATATTTTATATCTTTGAAGAAAATTTTTTCTGATTGTCAAGATATTGTTAGTTGGGAAATGTAAGACAATTTTACGAATCGTGGAATAAAATATTAATACATACATATTAACAACTCCGAGCATGCGGAAAATCTTAACATGGATTTACTCTATTTTCTATATGAACTCGAATCATTATTTTTTACCATTGGCTTGCAAATAAGACGTCAATTTAGCAAAATAGCTTATGATCTATGCTGTACTTAATTTTAAATTCTGACATTTTCCTAGCTGTGCTTCGAAATTTCTATATAATGCAAAAGTTAGAGCATGGATGAGACTTTTTTATCATTTCGGCGAGTTTAGTTAACTTGTCCTCAAGGAGATGGCTTTTATACTTCATTATAAATAAATTATTTTTGAACTACAAATTTGCAAAGTTTGTTATTTTTGTAAAACTCACAAATTCTACTTTTACGTCACTTCGACTCTTATGCTATCAAAATAAATTGACGTGAAAACTATTATAAACAACAGAAGTTATAAAATGTATTGGCTGACATGAGTTTAAATGGTAAAGGACAAAAATATAATTCGAAAGGGTGATGAATTTGTACTGTGCAATATCAATCCGTGTTGTGACAAAACGTAAATTTTTCACATTATTTCCTCACTCCACTATGCTTGAGTACTTGTTGAATTATAAGGAAATCCGCCAATAAAACGTCACAGGAAAACACTAAAAACCGACAAAAGTTTATAAAAATCAAAGAGTAAGTAAAAACTCCAAGAATAAAGGTAAATAACCACGGTGAATTCCGAGAACTGGAAAATTTAAACGGCTAACACGCGCACTCGAATTTATCATATATACAACATAAAGAAAAATACACAATAAACTAGGTTTTATTTGTGGCTTTAATTTATCGTGAATTTTTAAAACTCGAAAATTTAAAGGTTTAAATCACTGTTAGTATATAAGAATCAACTAATTTTTACGGTTATAGACTATCCTCGTTATCGAAACCCGAAGACTGGTTTTCCTCGGATGACGATTGATCAAATAATTTCATGATGGAATTTTTCGTTTAATTTGATGGGAACCTTTTGCTTCATTTGGATTCTGCGTAGATCTAATCTTTGGCGCAAGTCAGAAAAAATATCCATAGGATTGTCTTCTTTTTGTTGAGGAGACTGAGCTCTTAGTGGAGACATTTCGACGGATTTAAGCTTTATTAATCCTTTGCCGCCTTTGGCTTGCCTTATTTCATCCAAAAGGTTAAGAAAATTGCCAGATGTCGGAATTGGAGCATCTATCGTTTCTTCTAGAGGTGGTCGAATGATTTGAGAATTACCGACGGGATTTTCCTGTGGCTTACATTCAGGGTTTTTAAAAATTTCACATTTTGTATCGTTTTCATAAACATGTTCACAAGGAGAACAGGTATTTAGGTTCTCCTTAAACGGATGCAGTCTGAGATTAAAACCCATACATACATGAGATAATCCTCAAAGAGAGTTGTAATATCCGGAATTTCCCCATTATATTTTTTCTCTTCTGTTCTAGGAAACTTCATATCGGCCTCATCATGGTAGAATTTTTCAGGAAGAAGACTATATGGAATCGGCCCAAGAATTCGATCGTAATCAACAATTTTTGGCTGGTTATTGTTTATGGTTGGTTTGAAGTGGTCAGGTGGACGACATTCTAGATCATCTTCCAATATCAACGACGCGCATGTGTCAATTTGGTGATCAGAAATATTTCCAATTGTAACTGATCTGTCCTCTTTCTTCATTGGTATTTTTTGACAAAGATTTTGTGAGTAGTCAGAGGAACATTCTTTTGAGCCATCGAAAAATTGAACCAACAAGGGGTAAATCGTTTTTTTGAGAAGCTCGCAACTCTGGCTAATTTCGTTCAGGCTTTTGATTTCTTGGCAGATATTAGGGATACCAAAATTATTTATCACGTTGATTTCTGGTTTATTTGAGAAGTTTTTGATTTTTTCATTGATTACGCTTTGTTTATTTTTTACTGCTTCAAATTTATTTGATAGAATTCTAATTTTATTTTCCGTGTTTTTAAATAAGTCCTGAGAATGCTCGACGAGAATAAGCAGATTCTCTATTGAACTAGCCAACGATTCTTTTTTGTTACCAGATATAGTTATACACACAGGATGATGCATCTCCTTAGTGATTTAATCTGTCGGGAAGCTTCGGAATTCGAATTAAAATCAAAATTTTGCTTTGAAGGCTAACGTCGTTTTCAACGATTATACTTACAGTTGAGAAAACTTCGATTCTTTATAAGACTCAGTTTCTCGTGATAAAATTAACATCTATTTCTTATTTTCTGTTAGATGTTTAAATTATTATGAAATCAATCGTAAAATAGGCGCATGAGGTGAATGTATAAATGAATAAATTTCATATTTTAACGTAAAATTTTCATGATTCTTCCACTATTTTATTTTCAAAATGTCTCTCTTACACTGAATTAGATCAATAAGTATTTTTGTTTCATAAAGCAAATTTAGATAAGTATTTTTCCTGATAAGCTAACTCAAGATGTTTTGTTGACTATTTTCAGAGTTATCATCTATTATTACTTTTTCAAAATTAAATTTATTGAATTTTACTTTTCATCTGAATTAAGATTATATTAAATACGGCCAACTATTTCTTAAAAGCATCTTGAATTATTCGAAATATTGAAGGATAAAAGTTTTTTCGTCGCGCAGATTCTCGATCATAGACGGATCCTTGCAGGCCATCAAAGATTTAATTGACTTTGAAAATACTATATATTTAAACACCTAGGAATTCTTCTTCCTTTGTTTATTTGATACCCATAAAAATTATTTAACCTTTTAAGCATCGATCACGACTGAGTAATAAATCCTTGCATAAATTTGATGAGTTTGTAATATTGTCACGTCTATTTCTGTCAGAGATTAGCATATAATAATTTCTACGCGATATAAGCGTGTTGTTCGTTAACTCGTCTGTTGAACCAAAAAATGCAAACATCATGCAGAGTAATTTGAAAAATAAATATAATCTGATGTCAAACTTTTTGATTCTCGATTCGGCGCGTGAAGCACTCCAATCTTGAAAGTGTTGATCATCTTCCTATTTTTATTAAAATAGTCAACAGTTATCAAATGGTACTTTTCATGATTTTTTAAGTTAACAAACGATAGTTTTATGATCGTTAAAATACTTGGAAGGTGTCTATCATTTTTCAAACATCTTTAAAATAGACTAAAACGGTATTGAGGAAGTTTAAAATATTTCTTATCTTACTTTTTACCATGTCGATAAAAAGAAAAGTTAAATGTAACAAATTTCTGTGCAATAAAAAGTGATGGAGCGTTGACATAAACGCAATCATCCATACGCTCGGGTAGTGGTAGAGTACGGAGGGCCCTCGTCTTGTCTAAATTAAAATATGTAATTCTCAATTCGCCAATACCTTCAAGGTAAGGTTGTACTTATGGGCCGACGAGAGAGTGAAGTTTTGAGTTTATGTGAATCCTACACAACCTCAGATTAGACGATATAAAGAATCGCCAGGAAAGAGGTGGTGAAAGGGTAAAACCTAGAAAGAAGAGCATACATATAAATTAAATCCATTAGGTAGACGTCCAATTAGGTTTTACTCATCCTTGCTTTTCAAAAAAACTCTAAACGCTTGACGAGACTTTAATTTCGGGCCCGTTTTATTTACATTCAGTGCAATGATATCATATGACCACGAACGAATACCTGGTTTCATTTTTACAAGTTTTGAAATATTTTGGTTTTACTTTTCAATATTATTCTAAGGTAGTAGAACGGATAATTTTAATCTTTTTTGTTCACGTAACGTCTAATATCTTTATCTAATGTGAATGTAAATTTATGTTAGTTAAGACGAACATTAAATTTATGTATCTGATTATGTTTCGATGAAAACAATTAAATTTTCATATTTTCACCTTGAATTCCACAGCGCTTTGAGACAGAATCATGTATGATTAAAACAGGCGTAAAGTATATCTATTTTCTCAAAAATTACAAGTTCAATTTTCACAAACCACAATGAACAAGATATAAATCAGATTAACTGGAAAAGCAGATTTTTCAAGTCTAAATACTTTCCTATTAATTTCTCATCACATATATATGATTTGTCAGATTAGGAAAACCAACACTTTTCTCTCATATAAAGTCTTAAAATACAAATGAGAAACTATCCAATAAACTAAAATGTTGTGATCTAAAGAGATAAATTTTCATATGTGAACGATTAAAAGTCACCAAATATTACTCATAAAACATTTTTAGCAGCCATAAAATAATCTTGTAATATCGCCCGATTATCCTTCCATGGAAAGGATTTCGAATGTTTTTCAACAAAAACCTTTCGACAAACTCAAGTGTCATGGTTAAGATTTTTTGTAAAATTTCAATTACTAAGACATAATTTAAAAATGAAAACCTCTGGACTTAAAATGATATTATATTCCTATAAATGTGAAGGATGATCTGCATCTCGTGGTATTTACTGTCAAAGTTTAACCTATATAAAATAAGCGTCGTTCATAATCGACAAAGATATATTTCAAGGTTTCGATGCCCTGAACTAGCAAAATGTTATGGTTTCCGTCATCTAGATAAACAAATTCTCTCTTGCAAGAATCGTGAACAAAAATTAAGTCTTTATTCAATGCATACAACCTTTTTGAAAAATATAATTGAAAATATCTGAATTTTTTAACTTCTTTGAAACTCCTAAATTCGAAAGGAAAAAACATTAAAAATAATTGAAGAGTGTAAAAATTTTCACTGATATCTCATAACGGATTTCTTTTGATCGATATATAAATATATATTTTTCAAATATCTCTCTGGTCTTATAAAAAATGGAGTAAAAACTACAGCATGACGAATATTCATCAGAGATCTCTTTAAGCTCGCGTTTTGGTTTTCAAATTTTGTATAACTAGGTTTTATTGAAGATAAAAAGAGTTCAACGATTGAGGATCTTTCTAAATTATATAATGGTGATATACACTATCTAGTCAAGGGATGGTTACATACCAACCTGGCTTTCATGTGTTTATCGACCAATCCATTTTTAATCCTGTGTAAAAATATGTGAGCTTGAGTTGTCAGGAATTATAAACCATCGATCCCTTAATTCATCAGATCATACCTCCCTCTATTGTAAGAGATTTGAGTGCAATATCTTTTCCTCAGCTGTGTTTCTTTGGACTTTGGAGGATATTCCTCGCCGATTCACCATTTATAAAACTCTTCTTCACTTTTATGAATCAATTTTCAACCTGATCTCACTTGATGGGGTTTCTGTCTTTCATCCTTAGTATAAGGACATTTAGGCATCGTATCTTCTGTAAGATATTTAAAAATGCGTGTCATGTATTACCTAAAAATATACTGAAAATTTAGATTATTGACTTCATTTTTCTGCTCTTCATCAACCAATTTATGAGATCCCTTGAACATTGATCATTATAAATTATTGTTCAGCGTAACAATCCCACGAAGATATTATATGTTAATCAGTAAATATTATTGCTTACCTTGAAATCGAACAGTGAAAGGGAATGCATAGTTTTATCACATCAGAATAAAAAGACATTTTTCATTTTCGGAAATTCTTAACGATAGAGAAGATATAATTATAACAACTATCCATAAAGATTTGATCTAAACATGTAGAATAATACTTTGCTTCTAAGATCCGCCGTTGACCGTTTTCTATTCTTCAGTTAACTTTAAAACTATCAGAGAAAGAAAATATTATAAATTATAATTTGTCAAAATAGATAAACATCGATAATATTTATAATTCTTTTTAAATGATACTTTAAATCGTGAAGAAATTTCGTTTTATTCTAACCCTAAAAAATATGATATCAGACTATCATCATTTTTTCAGAAAATCAGTTAGATATACAGTTTAAAAATGTCCAAATATGTAATTCTATTGTATTCATAAACTAATTCCTTAAAAATATTAAAAATTAGATTCGAACAGTATCCATATTGTATCTATTTGACAATAGTTTAAATTGTAGAAAAACTTATGGCATAAACGTTCAATCTATCCTTATTTATTTAGAATTTCTAATTTTAAATTGAAATTAAAAAACATTCTCATGGATAAAGAGCAAAGTGAAAATTAACAACACGTAAAACTCCAACGCAATAGATTTTGATCTTTATTTAAGGGGTTCAAGGAAGGAGAATATTATAACATTTTCGACCTACCAATGAAGAGTTTTGACTGAGGCCGTCTATTTACCCAAAGTATGGAAATGTTCTTTAACATTTAAATGTCTTGAACAATAGATGGATCCACATTTTAAGCAATACTACGTAGGTCGACCATGATGAACATTGTTTCAATAATTTTATCCTTTAAGTTGAATCTATAATCAAAATTAGACGAATTAATTTAAATATTTGAATTAAATATATGTTGGGATAATTAAAACAGTATCTGAAGAATAAACTTTTTTGTCATTTGTAAATTAACATTGTTTCATCAAAAACCGACAAAGTTAAAACATATCTTAAATATAGTCAGTTTAGAAATCGCAAGTCAATTTGGATGTAATTAAAAAAATATTTTTAAAACATATTTCATTTTTCGTCGTTTTCATATTTGGAAATAACAAATATTGAAAATAAAACTAACCAATCGTTTCAACTCTACTTTCAAGTAAATTCTTTTCCTGATAATCAATCTATTATCAATAGAACAATTGGATAAGGGAAAATTTCGCAGTCCGAAACATTGAAACTAGTGAATAATATTATCATAAATATTTATAAAAAATAAAACAAATCCAACAAAACTTCTACCTGTTTCTAAACATAAACCTTAAATTTTTGTCAAGACAATACATGGAACAATTCCAAGACCATTATTTGAACTATCATTTGAAAATGTCTTTTTATAAACAACTTTTCCCCGCTTATTGACTGTTTGCATTCACGAGCTCTAGTATAACGAGTATTTTCTGCAAATATATGCTTTATGTCTCACACATGATAATTTTTTCTAATTTTCTATTCAGAAAAAGAAATAATTTATTTTAACCTATTTTTCATCAAAAGAGATATATCCACGACTCATAAATTTTTTTAAGATTTAAATTCATTAGTTCATCGATGCTAAACTTCTGCTAACCGTTTAACTGGATATATTAACGTCACCCTCATTCACATACAGGGGTATTTTTATCATTTAAATGAAAAATTCTCAACAAATTGAGAGCTTAAGTTGATTTGAAAACTCGTTGACATGTTAATTAATACATCACAGCAAAGTGTATTCAAGGAAAATATGATGGTTCTTTTAGCTACCATATTATATTAAAAACATAATTGGGTGTCTACAGGCTGTTGATCTCATAATTTTTATACGTCCTAAAATTGGAAGGTTTTCTATGTTTGTGATTCTAAGCTTGAGTGCAATATCGCATTTAATGTTAAAATATTGAAAACCTGATAATACTATTCTGATCTAAACGCCTGAGGCATAAGGTAGTGTTTGGAGAAAGAATATTTACATAATGATCATAAATTTCTTCCAGTATATTATTCTAAAAGGTATTAATGGTAAAGGTTAAGAACTATCTAGAGCAAAAACGAAATAAACTGATATGATTATACTCCTTCAATTAAGTTGAGAAGAATCACTCGTTAGTTTCAAAGATGATCATGATAACAGGTAAATGCTTGACTTCGAACCCTAACCAAAGGTTTATTTGACTCGATGGCTGGAATATTTTAAAAGCTTTTGGATTCTTAGAATAGAAGTATGAGTGAACTTATTTTCACTTTAAAAATTGCATTTGAAAAAATGTTAAGTTGAACTTGACTTCGATGAGTCTATGACATGCATTATATTCACTTTTCCTATTTTGTCAGTTTTATTATTTTTTCATGCCTTGAATAAAATCAGTTAAAAACTTGTTTTTAAGGGTAATATCTTGAAAATACGAAAATTGCAATTGCAGTATTCAAAGTTTCATTGGTATTGATGTAATAACACGCAGTCAACTCTGTTATGGTACATCTATACATGTCCTTTTTGTGATTGATAATTGAATCAATAACTATCATCTGTGAAACTTTAATTTATTCTTCCAATGTAACCTTACAGTTTATACAAGAGGCCTGCAAACTAATCCTAAGTCTAATTATATTTTGAGTTCTCAGTTAAACTAAACACTGATAATCAGTTATAATTTCCCACTGCAGATGAAAATATTTTTCAACATCGAATAGTACATGTGGTCATCTATGATATTTTCATGGCCTTTTACCTCCATAATAAAGACCTATTTTTCTTAAATTATATACAATCTGCCAATGTGAAAAACATGTGTATTTTGATATCGGAAATATCATAATTTTTAACACTTATCAATTGTTTCATTCTGTGTTTTCTCTAATCATATACTTTTAGAATAATTTTAAAATCGTTTTTTCTCCTCTATTTTGTCTATGGTTTTAGTATAATAACAAAAATATCTAAAATACCGTTATTCAGTTGTAAAAAACGTTTAGAACTAATCTAAACACCTTAAACGCAAGAAAGAGCTTTATTGAAATTATTTATCGACAATTGATTGCAAAGGACAAAAGAAACGCCAAAACAGCTCAGATGATCCAGCGTACTATTGAGTTAATTGGCGTAAAGATCGTTGCATGAGTTAATATTGGTCAAAAATTTTGGCTGAAAAACAAAATACTTATCGAGTTCAATTGTATTTATTCTGTAACACTTGATAAAATAATTTTATTTTTTAGATAAACGATATTATGTGGAGAGTTTAGAATTTTTACTTTTATTCATCGCAACACGAAATTATATTTTTTAAATTAAATCAATCAATAGTGAGATTTTATCAATTTTAGAAATTTTAATTTATCTTAATGACAGATAACGAGATAAACAATGTTGTTCAAACATTCTTAACAGATTAAAATATTCAGGGTTTCGAAGGTAAACAAAAATATAAAATTATTTTCCATCTGAATTGTTAGCTAATTACCCCATTTGGTAGATTCTATGATTTAAATACAGATATCCTTCCAGCGATAAAGAATTTGCCTCTGGAGTTTTAAGGAAAAGGAAATAGAACTTAGATAATCAAGAGAATTAGGAAATAGAAACACTATATATACCAACTCCTATTTCAACAAATAAATTTAAATGTATAATCTCTATTAAAGGTTTAGTATTAAGATAATTCCAAACTCATGAAGTGAAATATTATTAAAATTTTCAAATGAATAGATTTTTTATTCACATCTAGTTGGATTTAAAGAGAATGACCACGGAATACACTCGAAATTGATTCAAATCATAAATGCTTTTTCAGTTATAAAAACACAAAAATATGTAGTTTACAGTTTTTCAAATAAAGTAAGTCAGGTATCACTACATCTTACTATGTGATGAATTTTTGTTCGATTTTCAACTAAAACGCCGACAATCTTCAAAATAATTGAAAAATTGAACAGACGGCGCATTAAAATGTTTGTGGAAGCTAACATGATGTATATTTCAGATTTAAGGTTCTTAAAACATTTGACCAAAGTAAATCCCATTGAAAGATAGACACTTCATGTTTTGTTTGAGTTTTTCAATTTATTGTCTATTTGCACTTATTTTACAGTATAACTGCCAAGCAGAAAAATTCGTAGATTTCGAATTCTCTTCACAAACTACGATAAATTCTGTCAATATCTCAATCAAAACAGTAAAAATTTACTAATTTATAGGCAAAATTAGCAAGAAGTTTCAATCATACGAAATACCAGGACCAAATTGATCATCTCAATCAACGCTTATATCTCTATAATCACAACTCTCAACGAGACCCTAAGAAATTCGATTTTGTTTTAATTATGATTGATTTAAAAAACAGAAGATATCTTCAACTTGCCGAGGCGACTAAAGGCAATCTGAACTATAAAATATACCAAATAAAGTATGAGTTTGACAGACTTACTCTTTTATCCAAAAATAAAGACATTTTAAATTTAAATCGATCAAGTCTTGTCGTGTTAGATACTTTTTACCTCCAATCCAATATCGTGGAGATAGTTTTTGATCCAACAAATCCAAAAAATATGCTCATAAGGACATCGAATCGATCGGTATAGCGTAATTTTTTGATCCTAGTTATTTAAATCAGATTTAAAAAACAATATCACCTGGTGGTGGTTGGCAGATGACGTTATCGAAACTCAGTGGTACGTTATTAATATAACTCAGGCACAAATCTGACAATATTTTTATATTTTTACGTAGATTCTAATTGATGATATAATTAGATAACAAAAAAGAGAGAAACTTAACTTATATTACTTTTGGTCAAGATAAACCGCAAAATATTAAAAATAATGTTACACGATTCGGATACTTTAAAGAATATATCTGGTTATTACTGTCTGTAGCTAAAATATTAACATCATACACATCAAAAATAACTTATAAATTCGAATTATATAATATTTATAGCAAAGTTTTTATCAAAGCTAGGTTTCCTAGAGGAATTGTAATAACGGTTTTTTTGAATTTAATCAAGAACTTGTATTGGGTGGAATTTTCTGGACGAGAGATTTTTCTGTGTGTTCAAGATTATTTGAACTTTAAATCTTTATGGCACAGTAGAACAGATTCCCTGGAATTTTCTCATATACGTGTGGATAGACAGATAATTTATGAGTAAAATAACGTGATTTAAATAGTTTGTTCGAAAATAAGATTCTAGCCTTAAGATTCATTGAAGAGTTTCCCGGATTAATTATAATGACGAGAGAAATCCAGCAAAGAAAAAAACTTCCGCATGAGAATGCAGATGAATATACACATTTGATAAAGTCTGTTGATTCAGAGGTTACTGTCCAGAATAAAGTTTTAACGTTTATTACATTTACACATGGAACTAAATGGACATATATAAGAGCCAATACATAATTTAAGTAAAAATGTTATTGGGTATGTTTTATCAGTTACGTTCTAGCCTGAGCACTGTTGTGATTCCTGTTTCAAAAGAAGCATCTTTTAAAAGTCAAATTACGTATAATTCGAAGAACCCTGTTGTATTGCTATGCAAAGGTTATTGTTTTTGTAAACCATAGGAAATATATTTTTAGAAAATAAAAAGATTTTTGATGGTTTTATGATATCACGCGACGCTGGATTTATGTGGAATCCTGTTTTTCTTTTCTCTATTCAGATCAGCATCGATTTTCGAGAAATACATATTCTTAACGAAGCAGAATTTATTGTTGGGTATACAAATGATCAAACGTCCATCTAGTAATTAAAATTTATAACCTAGTATAAGTCTCAATATTGGAAAAATTGGGAGAAGTTTGATTTAAAAATTAATGAACCAAAAATATTTCAGATAATTACTTTTAACGATCCGTCGCCATTTATAATGGGGATTTTTTTGAAAAGTAAAGTTGATCACCATAAATATTTTTCTGTGACTGATCTTGAACCTATTTTATGTTTTTTTAATTTTTTTATTTTGAGCAAAAGAATGCACTGTTGACGATTATGAAAAATTTGCTCCTGGCAATAATTTTGAAAAAACCTGTTTTCAAGGACAACGAGCATTTACGTATGTGAAGAAACAAGAATCACTCTGCAGAAGTAATATTTCAAAAATCCCTCCAATTACGACTGAGCGTTGCCCGTGCACAATAGATGACTATCATTGGTATTTCTTAATATTTTCCCAGTACTCTGGGTTATGAATCATTCAATGGTAAATGCTACAACATGCCTGAAGATATATCTGGTCTTGATCTTAAAATACGATATTGTAGTGAGGGAACTGTCGTAATAAGCGAGAATAGGTATTTATTTCTAAAAATTTTGAACTTTATTACACGATGATGACACGTGTATTGCTGAAGATCCGAATCTGTTAAGTTTTACAGATATATGCATGCTACACTGTAAAATACATATTCTAAAATAGATGAAAATGATGTGATTTTATTAATGATGAGGAATGAATTTTATCTCTATAATTTACATGAACACAAACAAAAACTGATGTCTATTCCTTCAGAATTGGTGCCAAATGTTAACAAGAAATATTTAGCCGTTGATAGGCATGAAAAATGTTTATATTTACATGTTGAAAGTGGAATAATCAAAAGATGTTATGGAAGTCAATCTTTAATCGATAGTATCGTAATTGAAATAGTGGTGCAAAACACACACGTGGAAGGATTTAAAATCGATCCCAAGCTTCATTATATTTATTATCACACAAAAAATGGAGTTTTTGTTCTTAACATGAAAACGCATGTTCAAAAATTGATATATAATACATCGAAAACAATTTATTATTTATATTTGAACTACGAATTAGGGTAAATTTACGCTTTATATTCCAGAATTATCTTTATCTCTTGTGTAGGTATTAAAGCTGACAAAGAAGAAGTTAACGTGAAAAAATTAAATCTTCAAGGAAGTCAAATTCAGGAATTTATCGTCCCAAGAAAAATTCAAGCTGTCGATTATTTTGAAAATGGAGATGTTTTTATATATTCAAATGAAGATATAATTGTTTACAGTGCTTCCAACAATCAAACAAGAACTGTATATATTCCTAATTTAAAGGTAGGAAACAAACCTCTTAAAGGAATAAAATACATAAGATCACAAAATTTTATTTTGGAAAACGCCATTGTTCTGAATGACAGTTATATTTTGTTAAAAAACATCAACAATGGATATTTTCTTTTCAATAAAGATTCTCGTAATTTTTCAATTTAAGTTAAAAGATCTTGAAAATGGCTGTAGATATGCACTTTGCGACTATTTTTGTTTCACAAAAGGGAAATATGAATATGAGTGTGGATGTCCAGATCATATGAAGTATAACAAGATTAAGCATGTTTGTGAATGCCCTGTGTCAGACCCCAGTGTACACGTAAATGCAAATTTAAATATATTTAGCTTGTCAGATGCATCAATTTTACTGCAAAAATCACAAATGCATCGATTCGAAATTCACATGTAATGGTAATAATGATTGTGGAGACGGGTCAGATGAGGTAAATTGTGTTAAAAGTATTCACATAGCTCATTTTAAGCTTGTAAAAAAGATGAATTTCTATGCGATGGAAATAGTAAATGTATCAACCATCGATTCATCTGTGATGGTAATAAAGACTGCGATGATGATAAAGATGAAACAAACTGTCACAATAGTAAGATCAAATGTAAAATATTTTGTTCTACCGAAATGTCCAGCTGGGAATTCTCAATGTTTTAATGGTTTATGTATTCCATCAAAACTGTTTTGTGATGGTAAAAATGACTGTCAAGATAGTAGTGACGAAGAAGACTGTGATAGTTACGCTTAAATTGATAAAAAGATATATGTGATGATAATAGTGCTCAATGTGACGATGGTGAATGTATTCCGCACGAATATCTGTGCGATAGTATATTCCACTGCAAGGATCTAAGCGACGAAAGATTATGTTCTTGAAAAGCATAATATAGGTAATACTAGAACTTTCAATTTACAAAACATCAATTGTTTGGTCCAATGTGATGGCCTTTGTATCCCTGAAAATCAAATATGTGATCATATTACTCACTGTGAAGATGGATCAGATGAAAAAGGCTGTCGTAGTTAAGATCTTAATAATCAGTGTTCGAGAATATTTGCGTTGGTAAAAGAGATAGAAAATGCAGCCAAGAAAATCTGTGTTATTACTCTTCTAACACTTGCGATAATTTTAATGATTGTGAGAACGAAGAAGAGGAAATTGACTGTCCAGGTAGATTAGCAAAATTGAATAAAGTGAATACAAAGGTGCACTTCTTTGAATGTATATACATGTGGAGATGGAAATACTGTATGCGAGGAAAATATGTGTCACTTCTACCATGGTTGCGGAGAAATATACGATGATCAATTTGGTTGTGGTAAGTATAGAAAAATTATTTAGATACAAAAGATTTTGCAGACGATATTCAAGTTATTAAAAATAAAAATGGAAATGTTACGATAAGTTGGATTTGGAATTATAACAGCCAAATAGATTTTGAATTAGTTTTAGCTGAATAGTAATTTCAGAAACATTATTTAGTGATGGGAAAAATATAATTTATTCATCGAATCACTCTGATATAACGGAAATCACTCTACCAGGGCTTAAACAGTGTCAAAGATATATTTTGACAATTGAACCTAAATCAGGCTTTCTACGTGTCAAACATTTTATATATTATGATTTCTCCTCGGCGTTTGAATCGTTATATATCCGAGCTGACATTTCAACAAATTCAATTTCGTGGGATTCTAATATTCCTGATTGTATCCCTAAAAGCATATATGTGATCAAAATTATAACAGATAGATTGAATGCTACCAAAACGGTTCTTTAAAAATAAGAAACTTCTCGATTTCTTCCCATCTTATCGTTCCTAATCTCGGTTTTATGAACTGTAGAGTATGATTTTCAATTTTTTGAAGGTTGCATTATGCCCTAAATTTATTTTCAATGATTCCTGCACAGATTTTCTAGCGATAACTGTGGAAAAAGCAACATGTAATATCTGTCCTTAATAAAAAGCACCTTATATTCTCCATATACTCATACTAGCTATCTTAATTTTCATCCCCTTATACGTTGGATCGATAATTTTTCGGCGTACAATGAATTTTGAAATTTGGGAACTTTTTCCACTGCTTTTCCTTTTTCGAAAAAATGCTTACACAATTGGTTTTTCATATTTAGTTTGATTTCAGAAAACAAAGAATTTGATTGTTCAGATGAAAAATTGAAGTCATAAAAATCAAAAACAGCTCGCATATATATTGAATAGCCTTTTTGACATTTTTAAGCGTATTAGCCTTTCTATTTTCTCGAAAATGAAAATTTTTTAAATATTAATTAAATCTTTATAAACAATGTGTGATATGGCTCGTAGACACGAGTCACCGTTTCTGTTTTTTCGACCAATAAATAATGTAAAAATAAACGAAGCTTTGAGTAGAATGAGTTTGGTTCATAAAATGGAACAATTAAACTCATCTCCAACACATGCCAAGTCTATCTCAATAACATAAATTTTCCAAATTTATTTTTAAGTTAAAGATATAATTTTTCGAGGATTAATTTGAAAAATGACAATAAGGTTCAAAGCTATTCGTAATTGTAAACAATATAATTATCTAAAAAGTTGAGAATTTCGAATATACGTTGATATAATTATTTCAATGGCAAAAATACAAGGAAAAGATATTTTTAAATTAAAAATCAGGATCAATCTTTAAATCGATTTTTAAAAATCTTTAAAATCATAAGGAATTTAATAAATTTTATGAAATTATACAAATTTATAAATTTATACTTTGACTGCGATGAAGATTCATCTTTAGTATTGCAAATATGAATACATTCAAAAATATCGAAAATGTTATGATAAAAAAAATAAACTTTATGAAGAAATAATTTCACTTAAATTATGTTATTTCTAACGGATTCGATAAGAATGAATGATGTTTTTCAGAAATTTTAAAGTTAATTTTGTGACCTACGAAGACTAACATGTCGCCATCATCAAAATATTGTGATAGAAAATACTGAAAATGATAAATATAAATTTTTTCTGCATTAAATATACGGGTATGCCGAATTCATGTCATGTGGTCAGTAGATTCAGCTTTATGACTTGAATACAATCCAGATGTAGACCTAAATTTTCTTGAAAGAACGAATTTCTGTGTTACATTTGCAACTTAATCATTCGAGGTCGAATATGCATGTATGTACGTTTGAATTTTAAACAACGTAAACTTATATAAATAATTTTTGAACGATGTAGACGAAATTTCGCAATATTTTTTAACAATCTCAAAAAAAATCTCTTCATATATATATAACACGTGGTATTAAAAATTTTGCATTTAACCATTAAATTCGGAATCTGGATATAATATCTTTAAAAAAATCAAAAATATTACTTTTAATTTTGAGCAAAATTAAAAAAACAAAAAAGAAACATACATGCCAATGTTATCTGCCCACTGTTATTAGATGCTTAGATTAGGGTACAAACATACCATTCGATGAAAAATTAGATGCTAGATTCATGACCAAAACAGCACATTGGTATTTATAAAATAGGAATAATCAGAAAAAAAAGAACGTAAAATTCCTATTTATTTATGGAGGATATTTATGTAAACATGATAATCTGATAAAAGATATTTCGTCTTAGTTTGAAACAGTAAACTTTAATTTGCAGAGTACATAAGAATAAAAAAGAAATTATTCTAAGAATGAGTTATTCTACTTTGACCTTCCAGATAAGCGGTGAATGAAATTCATTTAATTGAAACTACACGAGATTCAGCCTCAAAATGACCAGAAAATATGTCAAATTAGCTGAAAAAAACAAAAAGGTACTTCGGTGAGCGAAAATACTTCAAAACAACATTTAGGCAAGCCATGTGTTGACCTATTTAACCTAAACTCGACAGATTTGATCATTCTTGGCCACGTGATTTATCTCATAATTACCCAATTTTGATCAAAAAACCATATCAACCATATGATGCTATATATCTTATCTGAATAATTAAATTATTTATGTTATATTTTTGAATTTATAGGTTTCGAATTCTTTATCTCAGCGTTTTTGTATAACTTGAATTTTACGAGAAAAAGTTAATCACTCGGTGACCTAAAATTTTTATCATACGTTTAAAAATTAAAACTAAATATTCTTTATTGTTCTATGAAAATTTTGTGAGTAAATGGCCTTAAGTTTAAAATCAAAATAAATTAATCGTCGTGAGAAACAATTTTCGAATTTTGCTTTTGAAGATTTTTTTTATTTTCTTAATGTTACATTTTAGCCATATTGTCTTTGAAAAGTAAATTTAGTTCATCTAATATTAACTTCGTGCAATCTTTAAAAGACATTATAATCGTTAGAAATTGACTGACAAAAATTAGAGAGTTAGTCAACACATAAGAATAATTAATGATATGCAACACACTCTTTAACGCTGTCTTTAGCATACTTCATGCACCGAGTTTATCGTTCTGATTAAAATTAAAAAGAGTTATCTCTTTTGATTCATAATTAAGGGGATAATACAGAAGATCATTCCCTGAATACAGTGTGTCTCATGAGCAAACGTATGGTTACATTATTTAACGAATGCTGGCTTAATATGAAATATTCATATAATTCCACAGCTAATAATGATCACTAAAACTCTCAAATAATCAGGATCACTCTTTTTAGAAAAAAATCTGACATTTTCTTAAAAACAAACGTTTTCAAATTGATATAAAGCTGTTAATCAACCTTCTGAGTAACCATGGTTGTGATGTGTGCTTTGAAATTAAACAACTGTTATTGCCTTTCTTTTGTTTATATTCCTCATAGTCTAGTCGATTTAAAATACATAATCCAGACCCAAAAAGACACCGACATAGATGTTTTTTTACGGATATTAAGTAACTTCCTGTTTTAGATGTCATTTTGTATTTTTAAAAAAGATAAAACTCTTTAGACTCAGAAATGTTTGTGGTTTTAATATATGTTAAATTCTGTTCTTTTGAAATTTACGTGTTTCAGTGACGAATTGAGTTATTAGAATTACATCCATATATGAGAAAATAATTTTGAAATTCCACTTCTATGTGAAAAGAAAAAGACTTTAAGCTTTTTTAATTGGCTCTTTCGTTTTCATTAAATTCCCTTCGAGTAATATCGGTCATTTGAGGTATTTTATTCATATAATTCTTTAACCTTAACAGTATAAACATAAATTTAGGTTTACTTGTCCTTAACTAGTTTCTGAAATAATTTAGCGAGATAAATTTACGTTTAATTTTATCAGAACTAGAAACTGCACCATTCCTCTTAACATAAATAACGCTATGGAGTTGTATACTAATGAAAAAAATGTTTTTAGAAATTATTCGGTTTCTGAATATTTAACTCTCAAGTCTTCTAATTTAACGTTTGATAAAAAAACTTTGTCTTATAAAATGTTCTGTTAAAAGCATACATGATACAAATGTTCGAATTTATCATTCATGATTAAAGATGTTTACAACAAAAATACAAAAGGTAATTCTAAAATTTTTAATGGACTCGTGAGATATTTCACGATTAGTAGTTATTTAATAAATATCTGACAATTTCA
Source organism: Neodontobutis hainanensis (assembly GCA_024349245.1). Classification (NCBI taxonomy): domain Eukaryota; kingdom Metazoa; phylum Chordata; class Actinopteri; order Gobiiformes; family Odontobutidae; genus Neodontobutis; species Neodontobutis hainanensis. The sequence continues at coordinate 88,250 of JALDNG010000835.1, forward strand.
AACGGGATCGCTTTCATAAAATCGTGTGAGGTCGGCTTCCAGAATAGTTTGTCTGATTTGTACATGGTTCATTTTTTACACAAACTTTAACCATATCCTTAAAAAAGTTTTCCCTAACATTCTTTCTTTTTCAATTATGTTGTTCGTTGGTTCAATATAATAACTTGATAAAAGACAATAAGACTGTTAATTAAATTGGAAAAATTTGTCTTCTCAGTATTAAAAGGATTCAACGCCAAAATAACTTAAGGAAACTAATTGTTGACCTGAAAAACCAAATGATGGAATGAGAGAAACTTTAGATTATCGAAATCACACAGTACATTGGGAAATATGACACATTTGAAATTTTAATACGTCTAAGATATTTGACTTTCAGAGTAGAATACTTGAAGAAAATTTAAACTGTTTTTATGCTTAAAATCACAGGTATAAAAATAAAATTTCAAATCTCAACAGAATATTTATTTGTAATCACTTAATTTTCGGATTTTTTATACAACTAATAAAAGAAAAGAATTTTGTTTATTGATTTAATTTAACATTAAATCACAAATCGTTGTTGTTTTAAATCCTGGGATCGAGGAAATTTTAATGACAATCTTATGATGTTATAAACAAAATAACAGTATAAAGAAGAAATTGTAAAATCTTTTTCTTTGATGATGTTAAATTAAAGAAAACAAAAATACGAAACATATATGAAATAAAATTTGATACTGTGAAATTTTCATTTTTTAAAAATATTATATTATTAAATCATATATATTGAAATTAGGGAATGACAGAACATCATATTGATGAAAAATAGTTTGAACTATAATTCAAAACAAGTAATTATAAATGTATTAATTCGATGAATTTTAAAGTTTTAATATTCTAAAAACGAATAAAATAAGTATATAATTTAAAATGAATGGCCGATTATTGTTAAAAAGCTCAATTTGTAAGAGGTTAAATATGATACTGTTGTTAACACCTATGATTGAGGCTAAAAATATTCTTTTAATATCGTTAAATAAAAAAATTTTAAACTTAATTTTAGAGATTTATTTTTTCAAAAACATAATGTTGCCAATTATTGAAGTTGACCAAAAAAGATATTATTAGTAATTACAAAATTTGTTGAATTTGCCATGTAATTATTTCAATCAAAAACATGTAACAGATATGGTAAAATATACATTGTAGTTAATCGCATAATTTTAATGTTATTAAAACAAGAATAAAGTGTATCCTGTCAAAAGATACGTAACTTAATGTTTATTGGGAGTTTATTTTTGTATCTTTATTGTTTATTTGCAATTTTGAACAGTATTACTCTCAAGGAAGAACCTAACAAATTTTGAGATCTCCACTGATATCATGATAAATTCTGTCATTCTCACAGTCAAAACAGTTTAAAATAAACTAATTTTTAGGCGAGATTAGATCGTAGCAAAATCATACATTCTACAAGCACGAATTCGATGAGTTGAATCAACGATTTTACCTTTATACATTCAATTCTCATTACGATTCTGCGGATTTCGATTCTGTTTTATATTTGATTGATTTAAACACACAAAAATATCTTAAACTTGCTGAAACAACAAAAGACCATTTGAATCATAAAATTAACCGCTTCGAGTTGAATTTTAACAAACTTCAAATTTTCTCAACGAAAAGCAACCTGAAAAATTTAAAGAAACCAAGCCTTGATGTATTTGATCCTGTCTACATTGCAAATGATAATTTTGAAATATTCTTTGATTCTACAAATCGAAATAATGTTCTCATTAAAATAGAAAACCAGTCAGTAAATCATAGTTTATAAACCATAGCTTTATAAATTAAATTTGATAAATAAAAGCAAGATATGGCTTGCCGACGATGTTTACAAAACTGAGATGTAAGTTTTAAGAATAATTCAGGCATAGATCTGACAACATTTTAATATTTCAACGTAAATCTCAACTGATGATAAAATTAGAAAACACTACTAAGAAAAATTTAGCATATATATATTTTAATCAAAATAAAACACAGTATATTCAAGATAATGTTTTAAAATTCGGATATTTTGAAAAATATATCTGGATGGTAGTTGAGGTTTGTTAAATTTCGAATTTAAAGGGATTTTACTCAATGGAGAGGTTTCTGATATTTAACATTTCCAATGGGTCTTTGATTGATTCTGAATTTCCTATTGGGTACTATCCAAAGGTTTGTTATTTTTTAATTTTATCAGAAAATTTTCACAGTTTATATCCAAAAAGAAGAAATTTTTCTCTGCACAAAAACTCGTGATAACTTAAAAACACTATGGTATGGAATGTTAGATAAGATGATATTTACTCATATTCGAGTTGATTCACATCTTATATATCGGTTTGAAAATATTTTAAACTGAGATTCTTTGAAAATCAGATTTTATCATTACGATTTATTGAGGCGATACCTGGCTTGATATTAATGACAAGAGAGATACGTGAACGTAATAAATCCGGGCTTATTTGAATCGGAACTAGACTTTGAACGGCATAAAGAAGTTTACAAGTCAGATGCTATCCTCAAAAACAACATTCTAACAACTATAACATTTACATTTGGAACTCAGTGGACTCACTTAAGAGTGAATGCAGATTATATCAATCACACATGTTTTTGGGTTTAATAAAAATTTAATTCGTAGCCTGAGTGTCAGGTTGTTATTCCAGTTGGAAGAAACTCATCTTTAAACAGTCAAATTTGGTATAACCCAAAGAATCCTTTATTACTTATAAGTAAAGGTTTTTGAATTGTGTAGATATAAGGATGCGTATTCTTTGGAAATAAAGTGATATATAATGGTCTCATGATATCATATGACGCTGGACTTATATGGAATACTGTTTAGACTTTTTTTTAATTTAGCTCAAAGTAAACTTTTCAAATATTTACATTCTTAATGAAGAATTTCTTGTTGGAGTTACAATTGATAATATGTCAATTTAGTATTTTTAGACTTAACACCAAGCATAAGTTTAAATGTGGAAAAGTTGGGAGAATTTATATTTAAATATTTTCGAGTCAGAAATACATAAAATAGTTACAATTAAAGAGAAAAGCCCATTTATGATAGGAATATTTTCCAAAAGCAGAAGCGATAGAAATTATTATTTTTCTGTTGTTAATTTTGAATCAATTTTATGTTTCTACTCTCAAGTAATATCTAGCAAAATCATGCTCAATCGCTGAATATGAGAAGGTTTCTCCAGGAATTCATTTTGAAAACAATTGTTTCAGAGGAGAAACAACATTCATTCATGTAAAAACAAAAGAATCACTCTGCCGGGGTATCAGTTCAAATTTACCACAAATCACGAGTGAGAGATGTTCGTGCTCATTTGATGACTATCATTGGTATTTAATTTGAGACAATCAGTACATTTGGTTATGAATCCTTCAATGGTAGATGTTATATCATGCAGCATGATTTTCTGAACATTACGTCGAAATTGGTGATTGTAAAAAGGATCGATCATCTATCCTAACAAACGGTTATTTACTGATTAATTTTCAGAAAAATGCTTCATGATGATGACATATGTTTTGACCTTAATTCTGAAGCGTCCCAACATACCGATATATGTATGCTACATCGTACGAATATGATTTTATAAGATGAAAATGATGTAATCTTATTAATGATGCGGAAAATATTTATTTTCTGACATTAGATCGAACAGAGCAGAAACCCGTACCTATTCCTCACAATACATCCCAATTTTACAATTAAACATGTAGAGTTGGATAGATATTTAAAATGCTTATATATCCTCGTCGAAATTGGAATCATGAAAAGATGTTATGGAACAGAATATTTAATAAGTAATTCAGCTTCTGAAATAATAATTCATAATACACACATTGAAGGATTCCATCTAGATTCTAAGCTTCATTATATTTATTATTATACAAAGAATAACGTATATGTTTTAAATTTAAAAACGTACGTGCAAAAACAAATTTACAACACATCTTCCATCATTTATTTTATGTCTTTGAACTACATTTATGGGTTTCATGAATTTTTTAAAATAGGACGCTCATTATATCATGTGTTGATCTTTCGAAAATCAATGAAACGATAAAAGTGAAAATATTAACTCTCTCTGGAAACGAGAGACTTGAATTCTATATGCAAACGAAAATTCACGCAGGTTATAATTTTGAAAATGGAGATATTCGCATTTATTCTGATAAATTTTCAATATTTTATAACCATTCTACCAATATGACACATATCGTATTTTCATAAATATTAATGGTAGAAGCCCCATAATTTTGGTAGAATAATGCACGCACGATTAAACGCTTTAATTTCGGAATACGTAGTTTTTTTAACATACGACCTATTTCTGTTAAATAACATCGTGTCTGGATATTTTATTTTTAGCGACGATACGGGTATTACTTACTTTTAATTTAAAGACGTAGACAACGGTTGTAAATACGCCTCATGCGATTATTTCTGTTTCACGAAGGGTAAGCACGACTATGAATGCGGATGTCCTGATCATATGAAATATAATTCAAAAGGCATGTTTGCGAATGTCTTCAGCCAGGCCTCACGTGCACCCGTAATTTTTTTATTTTTATAAAATCAGCATGTAGGAAAAATGAATTTTACTGTAAAAGTCACAAATGCATTAACTCAAAATTTCGATGCAATGGCGAGGATAATTGTGGTGACTCGTCAGATGAAAAGTTGTTCAAAAGGTTTTCATTAAATTCCCAACTAGTTTGTCAAAAGATGAGTTATTTTATGATAAAGATAATACGTGTTTGAATTATACACAAATCTGTGATGGAAATTATGACTGTAGTGATCATATAGATGAAACCGACTGTCAATATCGTTAAGACTTCTTTTGACTAAAAAAGTTCTTCCAAAATGTGATATTGGTTATTCTCAATGTTTTAATGGTACATGTATTCAAACTGGAAAATTTTGCGACGGTGAGAATGATTGTGGAGATATGAGTGATGAAGAAGACTGTGACCGTAGAGCTTTAATTAATATGAAGTTCATAAATGTGGAAACAAAAGTTTTCGTTGTGATAACGGGCAATGTATTCAAGATAAATATATTTGTGACAACATTTTTCACTGCAAAGATCTTAGCGATGAACGATTATGTTTATAGTTACAAAACAATAGGTAATGCAAGATATCTTGCAACAACAAGAACAGACTGCTTGATAAATTGTGACGAGAAATGCATACTATCAAATATGTGATCACATAACAGATTGTAAGATGGTTCAGATGAAAAGAGTTGTCGTATGAATTTTTATTAAATTCAGTCTTCGATGATGGTTGTACAACTCAAAAAAATATGTCATGTGGTGACGAAAACCTATGTTATCATTTTTCTCAAAAATGTGACCATTTCACTGATTGTACACAAGAAACCGACGAATTCGACTGTGAAGGTATTTGTATAAATTGAATAAAGATGATATAATGTGTGTAAATGGATCTGAAATTTCATGTAATAACGGCCAAACTATATGTGAAGAACATATGTGTGATATCAACCATGGCTGTGAAGAAGAAGTCTATGACGAATATAACTGCAGTATGAATTTAATAACCTTTAAAGGCAACAGAGAATTTGCAGAAATTATTCGCATCAATAAAAGTATTAATGGACTTGTTTCAATTAATTGGCAATGGAATAATTTATTATCTGGGAATTTCAATGTTGTTATCATGTCTTTGTAACTTTTTTGTATTATGTAGCGATCTAAAAACTATTCTTATAAATTCTAATCAAACTGGAGTATCAGAAATTACAGTTGAAGGACATCAGATGTGCCAAAGATATATATTTACTATTAAACCACTTAACGGGATTCTTCGTGTTCGTCAGTACACCTACGTCAATTTTAACTCTGGAAACTTTCAATTATTTATTCACTTCAACGAATCAACCTATTTACTTTGGTGGGAAATCGATATTCCTGATTGCATTCCTCGCGTCTTTTACGTTCTTAATATTTTAACTGATAGATTGAATGCCACAAGCACGGTGCACTAGAAGAGCGAAACTTTTCTCTCAATGCATATTATCAACTGTATCATCGAGAATATACGATCTGCAAGGTTTTATTTTATTTTTCATAAAGGTTGCAACTTGCCCTAAATTTATTTTCAATGAATCATGTTCAGCATTCTCAGAGAAGTATGTAGGCATGGTCAGATTGTAAGATATGTATTATTTCCTTAGTTTATTCTTTTCGCACTCTGTTTCTAATCATATTATCACTCATTTTAACTCTGTACATTGCATCGATACTTATTCGATTATCATGGAAAATTGGAATTTGTGAAGTTGATGGACTTCTTTTACTCTTACAAGCATTAGGACTTATTAAAAAGAATAGTTATGTCGTTGGTTTTTAATATTTTTTTGAATTAAGATAACAAAGAATTTGATTGTTCAACTTCAAACTTCAAGAAAGAATAAGCAAACAACACTCGCTTCGATATTATTTATTTTATTACCATTTATGACATTTTTTTCTTTAAAACCTTTTGATTTATCAACAAAATTTTGTTAAATATTACTCAGATACATCTTAAAAAACTGTAATATTGTGTTATTTTACAACAGCTACCAATCATCTCTTGTTGACTCTTAAATAATTCTCGAAGAGGAAATAAAATTTTTTTATTTCCACGAATGATTCTCCTTTTTTGAATTTATACTTTTGATCCTCTCACCTAGATCTTAACCAATCAATTACATATTATTTATTGAGTTTTTGAGATTTATAATAAAAACAAGATAGCCTTTGGTATTTAATTTTCAAATATTTTATAATTAAGTGTCAGATCTTATCAAGGGCATTATGTTTCAAAATTCATGAAAATACGCAATTTTTCAAGTTTATTCAATTAAAAATAATTTTAATCGAGTTAAAGCCTATAAAAAAATTTCAACTATGGTTATTTTAAATATTGCAGTTATGATTTTTTTGTTTGTTTGATTCAAAAATTTTGTTAATTAAATTAATTTTGAAAATTGTGTGATAATCAACAGAATTTAAAAAAATTTCAGTCATGATTTTGGCGTCACAGTAACGTGGTAATAAGTTTATTTTGATATTTTTAAGAAATCTCAAAATAGACAAAAATAAATAGATATTACAGTGTAATAGAAAAATCGTTCTGAATTGCCTTTATTCTTTATTGTTACATTTGAGGAAAATTTGACTTGCTTAATGGTTTTTTTCGTGTGAAATTTTTTAGTTATCTTTTGTGACATGCGCTCATTATGTTGTGGTTATTACAAATAAATTTACCATTAAAAATTACAAAATACAAATTATTTCAGTTAACATCAGCAATATTCAATATTCAATTTAAATATTTCAAATTTTATAAAAATCTTCATGAAGTTTATCATGGTATATACTATTTGGGTTAAAATAAATTCATTTAAAAAATTCTTGAATGTAAAGAACTGTATTATTTAACTATTAATCTAATATTCAGACCTTAACTTCTGTAAAATGAAGATAAGATACATTTTCAAAAATTGTATAATTTATAATTTTATTTAGTTTTCTAAATTTAGAGTTATTTGTTGAATGGCCAAGAATGTTCGTTCATGTATTCTGTCTCAAAGAAGTGTTCTGATCTTACAACTGAGCCTTTTTTAACCAAAATAAGATTATTTCAGTGGATTTTGGTGAAATTACAACTTATTCAATGAATGGTAAAAAATTACATTTTGAATAATTTTCCATGTTTTCTTTATGAATTGAAACAATTCTAAAAAATCTCAATATATTTCAATCATTCTGATTCTTTGGTTATGAGCGCACATTTTTTATACGAATATTTAAAAGTATTTTTTCGAAATTTTATCTGAAACATTCTAATTTATACGGTTCCATCTTAATATTCAAAACTAATCTTCAGTTTATCAAGCAGTCAATTGCTTAACTTACAAGTTCATTGAGCAATTTTCATGGAATCGGGTGAAAGAACAGTCGATAATTGAATTTATAATTTATTTTTAAAAATGACAATATAATTACCCACATCAATGCTAAAAAATAAAGATCGAGAAATCAAATTTCTTCGCGAGAGTGAACTTAACATTGTTATTAATAATATAAAAAAAGAAAATTTTAATTTTAATCTCCTCAAATACCGAACTTATTTTTGATAATAAGGGAAATATTTATTTCATTTAAATATTTTATAAAATTAAATAATAAATGTCATATTCAACTAAAAATGACTATCGCTGTAGTTGACTTTAATATGTAAGCACGCATGAGCGTGTTACGCTATTGTCTAATTGATTAGCATAATCAATTAATTTAAATCGTTGATACAAAAACTGACGTGGGCACAGAATAGCTTATGATGTTTGAACGTAATTTGCATGGTGTGGTCAATTACATGTGAATAAAGTGCCTAGATTTATTGGAAAAGATATCGTACTTCGATACCTAGATTCGAGATGGCGTGCAGAATGTATCAGCTGCAGCCAGAGACGAAAATAACCACTTTTGCTTTTCTGCGATCTACCGATTATGAAGGAAATATGCTCATTGTGATGGGATATTGACAGATAAGAGAGTTTGGTTGAAGTAATGAGAGGATGATACACCATGAAAGTTGATCAGGGAGCGCGGGTTCGGAAATTAGTTCAGATCTTTTCAAAAGCAGACGATGTTTTATGTAGAATTCCCTAAAGAGATTTAATAACATTCTGTTTCCGCTAGTGGCTACAGTTTGGCGATAGCTTGGTAAATACTAGTTTGAAATGCCTCGAAAATGGAACACAAAACGAGAATGTTATTAACAGTAAACCCAGTAGTCTATGGGACGCTGTTTCAATCTGTAAAGAAGGAAAAAGTACTCAAGAAAGAATGAAGTGGGCTGCAGTCGGTAGGAACAACAAATCGGAAACCCTGTGGTATGAGGTTCGAAGTCGTAGAAATTATCTCCAGAATCTAGCTACTCCCCTAAATTAGGGATCAAGTATTTTAAAGGCGGAAAATCTGCCCACTTTGTCTGTTATTGTTATGAACTGAAGGAGAAAATCGGAAGGTCAGTTCATCATGCTTACCGGGAGTTTAACAAGTCGATTCGGAAGGGCATAAACCTTTCAAGAATCAGAGAAAAGGTCAACAGGCTTGATTCTGACTTTCTTTTAGATACCGGAGTCAACGTGGCATTGATAAGCTATGACCTTATCAAAAATAAAACTCATTTAAAACTACCGAACATAAATATCCCTGGATTTAGATCCCAAACAATGACTTAATCAAAGTTTGTGGCGTGTTTTCAGGGAAAATTGAATTAGTAATTGTTAATACCAAAATTTGTTTAACGCTGTTGGTCCTTTTTTGCGATTGTATTATCAGGGTTGATTTCCTATTTTTCACAATGCTATAATTAAATTCAAAACCGTGTCTATAAACCAAGAAAGCAAAATAATTAAGAAGGAACAGGAAATCATAGAGAGTTGAAGATCTACAAACTCATTGGCTCATTCAGAATCTGAACATTGAAAATTGTTATTCTAACTCCTAACATATACCATAAACTTATTTAAGTTATAACTTAAAATCCCTCTAATTTATCATTCAATGAATTCGAGTTGGGACGGTGTTCTGGGTTCAAACACTCTGTTACGACAGGCACGAAAAAGTCAATCAAGGCGCTTCTTCGATGAATTAGATGCATTACGAGAAGGAAGCAGTCTATCATTCGAAATATGTTTGATCTAGGTTTAATCAGGCAAAACAGAACTCCATTGGCATCATTATCGGTAATAACACCAAAAAGAGAGGAGGTATAAGACTCTGTTTTGATAACAGCGAGCTGAAGGACATCACAACCAAAGACGGTCATCCACTTCAAGGAGTCGACACGATGTTGGACAATCTTCAAAGAGCCGAGTATTTCTCAACATTGATCTGACGAGTGGATATTGGCAGGCTGCTAATGAAGAAAGCGATATTGAGAAAAAGGCATTTACATCAACTATTGGATTCTAAGAATTCACTGTGATACCGTTCGGCCTTGCTGACGCTCTGACAACATTCAAAAGAATGATGAAACCTCCATCTGATATTCTGAAAAAGAACACATAAGTTTATCTTGATGATGTCATCATTTTTAGTTTTTAAATGGAAGAGGATGTGGAACATATTTATGATGTTCTTAAATCGATTGAGAACATCGGCTTTAAGCTTGAGCCTTATAAGTGTGAGTTTTTTTTAACTGGGATAAGCTATCTGGGACAATCTTTCAGTAAAGATGATATATTGGTTAACCTACTAAATTAAAGGCAATTGATGGATGGAAAAGGTCCGTAAATAACAAAGCTGATATCTTTCTTTGGGTTCGTATCTTACAATCATGCATGGAAGTTTTTCAAAGGTAGTTGACGCCTCAAGCAGTTAGATGAAACTGGAGAGCGCTCCATGAAACAGCATTGGCGCTGGTAAAAAACCTCTTGTGGAAGCATCTATACTCGAATTACCTGACTTCAGAAAACCCTTCATTTAAGACTGTGATACATCTGATAAAGGGCTTAGTGTTTTTCTCAGCCAAAAATTTTAAGATAATTTGAATGTGATACTGCTTGCAAGTAGAACTCTATCTAAAAAAGAATCACGTTACTCAACATCACGCAAGGAATTTATCTCCGTCATATGGTGGCTTATGAAGTTTAGATCATTAATAGTTTTGGCTAAATTCGAATGCGGATAGACCAGAAACTTCTCAATAGTTTGTTACAGACAGTTAACCTGGAAGGGCAACTAGCTGAAGCCTAGATTTTCAGGTAACGTATGACATTGGTCTTATTTAAATTGCACGAAATGAGCCTCATACAGCCGATCGTATGTCAATATGCTTCCATATTGATAGATATTTGCGATAATCTTAAAGGACTAACCTTCGAACAGTTTGTACAATCGCAGAAGGGGGATCTCTACATAAACTGGATCTTAGATTTTCTTGAAAATACATCAAAATTTGAAGGATGTAACAACAAAAACCAAGAAATTTAGTACAATTTGCCAAAATCATAAAGTTTGAGACGTAGTGTACTCGTTAGAACGCACTTCGAAAATAGGATACTAGGTGACAGTGTTGTTGTCCAAACAGAATTGATACCCATCATAAAAATGTCACAAGATAATATGGGACATCTGGGCATCCGCAGAACCTTAGGCCGAGAATTCGCTAGATTTTACTTACCAAACAAAATGAAAGATCTCGAAAGCTCGATTCAGAATTGTGAAGAATGCGCTTTCTCTATCCTCTTCAAAGTTACGTCAAAGAGCCCTTGAAACAAATTGAAACATCAAAATTCGGTGAGATAAGAGGATTGAATATAGTTAGGGTTCTACCGCTAGTGGATGGATATCGATATATTTTCACAATTATTGATCATAACAAAAAATGCTGACAGCTGTATAATGGCAAGAAATAAATGCAAAAACGTAATTTGCCCATTTTTTCAACTTAGTGTACTTTTATGGAAAGCTACATGCAATCTTGACCGATCAAGGTACCAATTTCGAAAACAAACTAATGAAAAACGTTTGTGCAACAGAAGGAATATGTTAAGGACCTATCCCTACATACTAAAGGTGATGAATTTATTGAACGAACAAATGCACCCTTCCACGAATGTCACCACAATCAAAATGTTTAAATGATTATTGGCTTAATTTTGGCCAGTATTATGTTTTATTTATAGTCAAAGCACTTATGACACTGTTGGAATAGATCCATTTTCAATTATCTAACAGAAACAACCTACAATCTCTCAAACTAATCTCGGGAAAACTGAGAATAAACCCCTCTGGGATAGAGTGAGATTATGCAGAACTATGTAAACGACGAAGGACTATCCTAAACGCTAGATGGAGAAACAAAAAAAGTCTTCGGAAAGGCACTTGAAATATTTTCAATTTTATATTAGAGATCTGATTTACCTTAAACCCCGTGAATAAATACAAGAGAAAGAAGTTTTGTCCCTCATGTAAAGGTCCATACAAAGTTATAAAAGTGAGAGTGCATAATATCCTGGTCGAACAAGGTGAAACTAGACAAATATTCATAAAAATAGAGCATAAACAAATGAACCTCGTCTCGAACATCCTAAATGTCACTAAAATCTTCAAAAACCAAAATGGTGAATCGAAGAAACATAAAAAAGAAGAAAAATAATTTGGAAGGATCGGGAACACTCAGCATACGCTACCCCGGATCTAGTCAAGGAAGAGAAATTAGACCGCCAAAACGATTCAGTTGAAGAACCAGACCTTTTGAGGAGGAATTTTAATGACATGCACATATAGAATTAGATAACGATGCCAGAACTTAAGCTAAATATCATGATTTGATGCAATAAAATAACATTTAGTTTCGTGTATAAAGGAAAATTTCAGACTATTGGAAATACGATATGATAAATGTTAAATATTTTAAATTAGTTTTCATTTTAAATCTTATTAAAGAAATTAAAACTTTTGGTTTATATGAATGCTTCAACAGACTTTTCTACAAAGTGAAATAATACAAAAAACTGTATCTTACAAAATTAAAATTTTATATTAGATATAGTTATTAACACAGATCCTTATTTGGGGATTTTTTGTAAAGGGTGAAACAAAACTTCACGGACATTTAAACGTTTACACTGAAGGTTATTAGCTTAGATATAAAAATCTGTAGTGTTTCATTAACCATAAATTCAATCACTAGTTTTTAATAAAAATAATTTTGATTGAGTTTCAAGTTAAAATAATTAATTAACGTCGAATCGTTGTCGACGCAATTATCAAACAGCTAAAATTCAAAAAGAATGTTGTGTAAAAGCCCAGATTTAAATTAAGAAATACTTAAATATTTTCATATAAAGTTAAAAACGGTAAGAGTAACAATCAAAAAACTGCTTATTTATTATGCCGTCATTGCCTCGGTGCTGGTCCAGTTCCTAAATATCCGCCTATGCTAAACATACACTTTCGTCTTTTAATATCACTTTATAAACAAACTAATCAGGATTATGCTGTTTAACATCAAGATAAAATGTACTATCGTCGTTCCTGACCATTGATTTTTCATCGAGGATTAAAGGCTTACAAGGTTTTTTGTCGTGAAGGTTCGGTTATGTATTAATGGATGATGCACACATTTGTATCTGATTTTTATATTTTATTAAATATCTAAGTTATCATTTCAAAGAAAAAATAATTAGTATATGCTCATTATGAATTTCGTACAATTTGATTTTTATACATTTTTTGTATATCAAGATAAAAACCAAACTGAGATTGTTTCCATGATTTTATATATCATAATAACATACATTGAATGTTTTTTTAAATTTGAATATAATTTAGAAATATTAAATCCCTAAACTGGGAAACCAAAAGACGGTAAATGTTTGATTATGATATTCTTCAATTTATTTTAACGTTATTAAATTACTGGATGCATTGAGTTGTCAAATTTTCAAAATTACTAAAATTTTAAAATTCAAAACAACTGATTTAAGTTCAGGCTGATCGCTACACATCGATTGCAGAACAAAACGTGAAAAATTTTAATAAAATCTTTTCAATCAAAAAATCGACGATAATTTAAAATAAAAGGTAGGTAACCCATAATGTAAATTATTTTTATCCAAATCGGTTTTATCGGAGTTCCTCGTTCATAAAAAATCAACTAATCAAGCTTTAACCCGAATCTGTCGTACTTTCCAATAAATTCAAATTTCGAACTTATAGATTTTTAAGGTATATTAATGGCTGCTTCGTGTATATTTTGTTCGATGATCGAAGAATATAAAAACTCGAAGTTAAATAATATTCCTTTGAGGTAAATAAGAAAGAAATACTTTAGGATGACGATTTTGTGATTGTAAAAGACAAATATCCGAATGCAGACAACCATTTGTTATTGATACCAAAAGAACACATCCCGTCTATTCATCATATAAACGAAGCTGAAAAAAATTAAGTACTATTTAATACGATAGTTTTTAAAATGCCAGATGTCGTTTCATTTTTCCTTCAACGTGAAAAAGTATCAATAGATCAAACAAGGTAAAAAGTTATTTTATTAAAGAATTGGATTTCACAAACCACCTTTCGTGACGATAAATCACCTCCACCTCCATATTTTATACCCTGAAAGTTCTATATCTTTTTTTGGGAAGATAAGTTTTTCAAGAATTATGCCATGGTTTGTTTCTGTATACATTTTATTAATTGAAGCTTTCACAATTTCTCGATCAGAATAAATAACATGAAATAAACAAAACACAAATAGAGTGGTTTCGTTTTCTTTAAGTCAGGTCTTTTATTAGTATCTCCAGTTATCGATAAAATTTCATTCAATCAATCTCCAAATGTTTTTTGAGAAATAAAACCTGTTTGGAAAGGTTAAAAATTATAGCACATGCGCATTTATTTATTCTTAGCATCAAAAGACATGACAAGATTTCAATTTAAGTAACATCAAATTTTTGATTCTTTGCTCCAGTAAATTCTGGTTAGGTAAGATTCTTGTTTAATATAACAACACAAACAAATTTACTCAAAATTTGAGTAAGGTGTTTTTACATAGAATTTATTGATGGTATACGATTGCTGTGTAGGTTTATAAGTATCCCATAAAATTTGTAGATATCTCCATAGATTAATGCGCTCTAAATCCCAATCCCATATTTTAAGAGGATTTTTACATTTCTCAATTACAATGATAACAGTATGGCTTTGTTTGTCTGTTTTTATAATTCTTCATTTTTGGATACTCATTGAAACTGATATCATTCCTGCTTTTATACAATTCACATTCTTGAAAAATTTCATTCCATTCTGTCGTTTTTGATACTTGAAAAATTTATAGGATCACTCGTTAGCTTAATCCAGAAAAAATATAAGGGAGTGGATTTAGTTTTAATTAATTTCCAAATGAAGTTATGATTTGAAAGGTTTAACTTCCACAGTTGGATTAGAGCGATAGGCAGGCTTTATTTTTTCCAGTGAAACAAAAGGCACAAAGATGAGTGCTCAAGTGGCGCAGAGTTGGGGTATGAATATTGAGTCAGAATCGCAGACTAAATGATACTTGAGATGAGTCTGGACGAACGTAATTGTCCGAAGTTAAATGCTAAACTGTCTAGTACCTAGTTTTATATAGTTTTTCTGAAATGTATATAGACTCTGTAGCTCCATCTGTATAATTTCTGCACTGGTTTGTTTAAACTGATTCGTATATTTAAAAATTGCGAATTCAATGAAAATTTCTTTCAATTAGTTCAAATGAAAACTTAAAAAATTTCCATGAGGAGTAAATATGTCGTAGTTAGCACCCAAAGTAGTTGATAACTTTGATTCCAAAACAATAAGATTTAATCATTAAAATATTTTACATTTTCACTTTTTCTACTTTAAATTTCTCTTTGTCATGTGATTGATGAAATGTCTTCTAATTCTTCGCTTAACGTAAATCCTTTTCCACTAACATTTAGTTTTATAAAGTTATTAAATTTTAATTATAGTTTGGTGAATAAAATTGTAATGAATTTTTTTAAGCCTCCGTTCTTGACCGTTTTTATGATAATTCCGCCATTTTGAAAATGGGAAATATTTGAACATTCGTTCAAAAACAACCCCTTAAGTACCATATAGCGTTTATACCTTATTTTTAATGAGAATTATAAACCATCAGAATTTGATTCATTGTATTTATCCATAGAAATTTCTTTACTAACCTTGAAATGTACGGCTTTAGTTATTATCCCTGGCGTGGTTATATAAAAATCCTTCAATAGTGATTGAAATACTGCAAAATAATACCATCAAACAAATTAAAATGGACAGGTCTTGGTTGGGTTTTGATAAAGTAAACCGTAGCTTTATTTCTTATTTTTGTGAGATATGGCCACATTACATCGCTGAATTTATATATTCCCAATTAGTTCTTAAAATTTCGAAATTATTTAGCCTATTTGCACATTATCAAGATTTATGAGAGAAATACATGTTTTAAATTATCGATATTTAACTTCAATAAACTTATTTAATTGATTAAAATGAAAAGACAAGAAAATGATAATTCTAGAACATTCTGGGGAAATGGCGCGCATCTTGAGAAGCGCATTCTTCGAAACTAACACCATTCTAACTCTCAGAGGACATGATGAGAGTTTTAACCAGTGGCAACCTTACACGGCCTGACATTCAAGCAACCCACATGAGAGTAACCCTGTTAAATGCATTGCCTTATGGTAGAGTTATACTTAAAACATATATACATAATTATTTTTTAAAAATACTTGCTCGTAGTTTGACTCATCCTGATATACCAAAAATACATTTTATATTTCGTTCTCATTGTTAAAAAATTGTCAATTTTGTTTATCTTTTCAGATTTTTGTTCTTTAAGAACTACATTGTTTTAAATTTATGTCATTTGTTTTTATCCATATCCAGTACAAAAAATGTTATTCTCGCACAAACGAAATTTTATTCGTTATTTATGAAGGAATGGGGATGTTACTGGTGTTGATACAGATTTTTGTTTTTGAGCATATTAATCCGAGAATATTCTTATTATCCACCATATAAGCTGATAAAAAATTCATAAAGAATATTAAGTCTTCGTTATAAACATAGAAAAAAGATTAGTTTAAAACTATGCGTTTCTGATGAAAATCAACTGTTTAGTTTTTTGTTTGAATCTAATTAGCCTTTTCGTAGGCGTTAAAAAATTTCAAATGAGGCAAACTAAATGATATTGTTCAAGCTAATATGACAAGTTCGCAAGTCATGGAGAATTGACATTTTGCACTTAATATCCCTTTCTACTCTGAATTTTTTATTGAACACAAATGTGTAGATTTAAAAAAGTTTCAAAACATGTTTTGTTTAATTTAGAGAATAACAGTTTCTAGAATTCACATTGTGTAAACAACTGTCATTATACATGAAAATGGCGGTTTATTTGGAGTAAATATATTCAGGTAAAACTTGTGCTTATGTTTACAAATGTTTTCTAAACATTTTTTCTTGATAAGTTGTATTGCATCGACGATTCAATATTTGAATATTCATGAATTTAGAGTTCACATTTAAGATAACTTTCGATTTTGGGATAAAGGAACTCATAAAAACTAAAATGCCGATAAATTAACGTTTTTATTTATGTTTATCACTCCCATGTACAAGAGACGCCATTATAAATAACCGTCCAAGTTTAAAATTCATTCTCTTATTAAACATCCATAAAGTTAATCAGAGAGTCGGAAATCAGATGAATATACCGTGGTCATTTTTAGCGTACCTAAGGCATAGAGCTCATAAGAAAAATTAAATCATCAAATTCCAACTAAACTCAACCGTGATTTAATTAAGACATCTAGATAGATAAAGCTCAGTTTAGTTTAGTAATCCAATATCATAATTTCTATGAAATTCAGATAAATTCATTTTGGTTGAATCGGTATGCGATGAAAAATTGATAGTTATAGGTCTTCAGCTTTAATAAAATTAGCATCATTAATTATTGATTTAGACAGATAATAATTCAATCACAACATCAAAATATTACTCTACCTTAATATAAGAGTCTCAATCTGGATGTCCCCTGTGGCTATTAGAATATAAACTCGTTATTATTTTTTCATGATAATGATAATAATGCTCTGAAACGCTCTCAATCTTTATTTTATCGACCGAGACGTTTTTGAAATTTTTCTAAAATCAAATCAAATGAAGATAAGTAAATTCTACTCGTGGTTTACATTCAACCCGGAATATCTTTTAAGGAATGATTTCTTCCAATGTTTTATCCAAAAATATACACATTGCGTTTGAAAGATGATCTTATCGTCGATTTATCGTGGAATAAATTGATAAAATGCTCAACTTAATTCCTCGCAGTACTTTTGTGGGATAAAAATTTCAATAACTACGCTTTGACAAACACAACATGTTTCCTAACTCAAATTAAATCCAAAAGATGCACGAAAATATATGAATATTTGTTCTCAGATAAAAGCGCCGGGTTTTGAATCCATAAAAGGATATCTTCACGTTTTGGACTTTATTTTGCTCACTAAAAATATGCTGAATATCAATGGGTTGACTAATGCGGTGGTTCAAACACGAACCACTTACTCCATCACACGAATTCACGACACATCACCAAATGATTTTTTATAAATTTTGAATTATTTCATTCAATTTTATACAAACTAAAAAATCAGCTTTTTTGCCACTGTGAATAAACTGTCCACCAAATATATCTCAGGTCTAGGTTGATCTTTGAATAGCTCCCAAAAGGCTGAGAAACTTCCCCACCAATGCTTAAAAAGTTCAATTTACCTTTGTCTGTAATTACGCTGAAATTTGCAACAATATACCGCAATGAAAAACTCGAGAATATATGGCTAAATTTGTTGACACCGCCTTATGTGGCAGAACAGCCATTAAAAATTGAAGAATTAAAAAAAGACAATTTTTGTTTTGAATAGGTAAAACTTAAGCATGGTTCATGAGATCAAAATTGAAATCCCTTAGCTTACTGCTATGTATAGAAACGAGTGTGATTTAATTTAGTAGTTTTCTATCACTTAACCCCCATGCGAGAGCTTCGCTAATATTAAGCCGTTTTAATTATATTAATGGGATTGAATATTAAAAGTAATGGATATCTCATTTATCTTTAATTTTAATAAATCTGATTTATTAATTTCATCAAATAGTTTTAATTAAATTCTGAGTAACATTATATCAAAAAGTATTTTTAAGTATATTATACACGAGATACAAATTATAAGATACACTATTATCGCGCCCACGCAGATTAGTTTTGGCCTGGGTTCCTGTTTTTATTTTTTCCATGAATAACATTCCGTTTTTGCGTTTAATATTTATTCTGAGATGATTTATATCCATCACTACAGAAACTTTTACTGATGTAGCTGAAAAGGTTAAATTTATGATATCACAAAGAGTTTTACCATTTAATTTATTTAAACTTTGAAAAAATGTTTCAAATGCATTGGAAATAATTATTTTCTTCAAATAATTGTCCATTTTGGAGTTATAAATAATTTTCATCAACTTCTGTTGATGACATTTCCCCCATGCGTCACAGAGTTATGTTTCAGTTTTAATGTAACTGTCATAATTAAACCTTCAAAATTAAGAGCAGTAATTATTTTCGGAAAAAACTCTTTTAATTTTCTCATTTATATAAAGTTGATCTTATGTTTAACCGAAAATAATTTAAAAATATATGTAAATTCGATAAATAAAGCACGAGGCAATCGTGTTTTCCGGACCTGTTCGGTTCTTAGCAGCTGGTTGAAATGTTTAGTTCACAAATTTGTCGATAAACCAAAGATAATTTAATTTCAAAGTTTAAATAAAATCTATTTTTTATTAACATGAGCAAAAAATAAGAGTCTGATTTTTTTAACGGAGGATATGAAAATTTACAAATTGTAACAAAAATTTATTTAAATACTAAATCATAAAAAATAAGTCTGTTTTTAATATGTTAATCTGATTACAGAGGACAAACGAAGGGTTTATTAAAACTTATACACTTTATCAAAAAGAATCAAGAATAAGAAACTATATTTCTGACTGTCAAGGTTTGTGAAATTATCGATTATTAAACATTAACCATATATAAATTTATAATTTTGTGTTTTCGCTGAATTTCTTTCATGTAATTGAAAAAATGGTTGATCATAATTTTCGAAAAACATATTTTTCTTAAAACTTAATACCAGAAAATAGCAAAAATTCTGATATTCCAGAATAATGTGATTCAATAAAAATCCATTCATTTGCGCTGAAAAATATCCGTAAATTCTTAATTATTTTGAGAATGAACTTTTATTTTACATTTATGCAGTTTTTTTAATTTTTGAAGTTTTCCCCTTTAGTTTAAGATTCATTCCATGTTTTCTTTAGCGACATTACTTTTCATGAATTTATACGCACGAGATTCTTTTGAATAACTTAAACATTCAAGTTATAACACTTGAGCGTGCTTAATTCTGCATTGAACGCTTTTTTTCGGTTTAAATTCCATTATCATGAGTATGTATAATCATTATTTCATGAGAACTATGTGATTAATTAACAGATAGTTATGTAATGATACACTTTTTATTTATACTTTTGTTTGAAGAATAACACATTTAATGTTCCAATGATTTTAAAAACATAAAATTTTATCTTATGTATGGTTGCTAAAATGATATTAATAAAAGTCGTGCACTTTTAATTTAAATTATCTGCATGATATTTTTTATAAGCTAGATATCACTACCTATTCCGGGCTAGTTAAAATATTAAAAATCTCTTAGACATCCATAAGATTTTAGCAAGAGTGAAATTTTTTATTTTAAATACCTTGATTTTACTAAGGATTTCATTTATACCACTTTTTGACTTTATAAAGAGCGTGAATTTCAAAAAACAAGGATTTTTCAGTTTTATGTGGTGAATTTTAATATATAACTTAAATTTGACACATTGCCATTTTGTGTTTAATTTTGGTTTTATAAACAGATAAACACCTCGTTTAATCCTCGTGCAATTTAATACCTCACATATTATCCAGAATAACGCCTTTAAATTTTAATGCAAATAGGATATATTTTCGACAAAAAAATTAGGAAGAAATTTTTGGAAAAATAGTATTTATATTTGGAATAATTTTTTCATACAAAATTAATCTCTCATTGATAATTTTGTCTCATATTAATCTTAATTTCCTTTTATTCTCTGCTTAAAAGGAAATCTGAATACTTAGAACGACACCAAAACTTACTCAATCAATTTAGATTGCAAACGATAGTAATTTAACAAGGAAATGATGAGCTGATATAATTAGTTTTTTAAGTAGCATAAAATAGGATATACATAACCCTTTTGATCAGATTGACGTTTGAGATCGTCTATTTAGGCGAGAATTGCCGACATAGCCCGTATTTAAAAATATTAGGAATGAATTAGTAGCAAAGTAGAAACCAAAAATTTTAACATCGATTTACATAAATTAGCCAATCTACATTGAACCTATTTTATTAAAATTTATATAGATCAGCCTCGCAAAATTCACTAGCTAAATATAAAAGTATACATAGAATCCCAAAATCGTAAAAATATGAAAACAAAATTTACATCTAAAATTGATAACTTTTTATTGATTAAAAGAATACATTTTATTTGATATACATCGATTTTACTTTTGTCTTAAAATTGCTTACCAAATGATATAAATTCGTTAGATGGTTTGTATGAGAGTAAGTCAGCGAGGCATACCTTATTGCCAGTCTTAATTTTGGAATTATCCAAAAAATTCAATTAGATTGCAATTTTGATTTCAAAAAACTAAGTCATTAAAATACACGCAAATATACCCGAGGCGTTTTTGTCTTATACTAATTTCTAAAATGATTAAGGCAAAAAAAACCATTTCGCGAATCTTGATGAAATTATTTTCAATAAATTATTATAACTTTAAAATTTAACTTCATAAACTATGAATATTGAGCAACCGAATTTGATGAAATAGGCTGAAAATGGTAGAAATTACAAAACTGAAATTGACGAGTGACCCAGTGACAATTTAATGTAATCAAAGAAATTAAAAGCAATCATGATGATGTCAGCAAACCTCTGTAACAACATAATTGGAGCTGGAATAATAGGTAATTTTTGGGTCATGAATAGCTCTCCCGTCGGCAATTAAAATGAGCGGGTATGGTCTTGGAATTCTTTTTCTCGCTATTTGTACTGCAACATGCGGTATCCGATTTTGACAATCCAGGAATGACGTTCATGATGATAGCTAAGAGTTACGATATAAGCGAAGCTGAGTCATACGAAGTAACAATGAAACAAAAAACAGGATATGGTTAAAAAATTGCTCGGAAAACACGCGTATTATATCACTTTAGTCTGTACGACCTTTTTTCCAGTCACATGTAAGAAAAGCGCGGATTTAAATTATAGGCGGTATGGCGTACTCTATCGTGATTGCTGACAACCTCGAGTCATTCTTCACAGGGATATGTAAAACGAAATTTATTCAGGGCCATCAGCGAGCTTTCTTAAAATAAGAGCAGTTATTCTGCTTATACCATTTTACATATGCGCTTTTCCAATGTGCTTAGCCAAAAATCTGAAATATCTTGAAAAAGTATGAATCTAAGGAATACAGCTCTCAACGATTTCACTTGTGTTGGTTCTGCTTTACACATGCGCCATACTCTCAAGATTGTCATCTATACCCTACGAAATGTAATTTCTAAATAAAAATAAAATCTTGAAAAATGAAAAAAATTCCCTAACAAACAAAATAACCTAAACTTAAAGAAGAAGTCGTTCTTAGTTAAAAATTTACGCTATTTAACAAAATTTTCATTATTATCTGACAAAATTCCATTAATTATACACAGACAAATTATTCGAGAGTCTTTCGTATTTGCTCGAAAAACCGCCATCCAGGCATTGCCAATCTTCGCATTCAGTGATCAATTATTTATAATATTAAAGCCGCCTCGTGTCACCACAACACCATTTCATTCTATGATTCAAGAAAAGAACGATCTTTAAGACGGTTCATGATTTCATTGAATCTTGTTTTGCTGTCCTCTTTTATTCTGTATTTGATTGTTGGAATCAGCGGATTCATAACTTTTGGTGGTCAACCACCTGGTACGCATGCTTAATAATGAAGATAATTTGTTCGTCGGGTACTGCCCTCAAGATATTTTGATCAATTGCATGAGGATGATTTTTTCTATCACTATTCTCCTGACCCTACCTATCCAGCTCTACGCTCCCAAACAAGTACATCTAAGTGTTAAGCCGCAGGTTATTTTGAAAAACTTAATACCGAAGTACTCAGATGTTTTCTGGGTTAACGCTGCAATAAGTCTGGTCTTAGTTTCAATCTGTTATATCGTGGGATCTACATCAAAGAGTCTCAGTGCCGTCCTCGAGATAGGAGGAGCCATAACCAATGTTCCAATTGGTAGGGTACGTATTATTACAAAGTATACATAATCCCTGCTCTTTGCATGTTATCGGCGTATGGTAGGCCGTACCGACCTTCAGATTTCAAAAGATTTAACTGCTTTGGCATTTTGTGTTTTGGAGTTTTCATGCTGTTCGCGTCCCCTTATTTCACATTGACCTCGTTGTTTCAAAATACACCTCCTGTTCCGATCCAAATATACTACTGTGATAAAAGGTAGTGTCACTTTCAAGCCGTATCCAATAATCGCTGATTTTATAGATAGCTCAGCTTAGTTTTCTATTCGATCACAATAAATATCTCGTTTAAATAATCATAACTCAAAGTTGAATAAATAAAGGCGCAATTATACGGTTTAACCACAAGAAATAAAATAGAACAACCTTCTGCGGTTTTATTGTGACAGTATAAAGATTTTAATCACCTAGAGCAGAATACTACTTCACAGAGAAATTTTCCAAAAATAATTAGTGGCGCGGTTTTCATGTGATGCTAAAAATTAATATAGTTCATAAAAAGTGAAGCTACTGACTGGAAGTTAACTTTTAATCAAAAACTATAGACCTTAAGACGAGTATTTCTTTATTTTCGGTCATTTCAGTCATTCAATGGTCGATAATACACGTGCTGTTCTCCACTTTCCGCATATATTTGAATCAAAATAACTGAATTAACACTTCTCAATTTTTAAAATTGAAAGTCATACTTATTTACATTCTTGGCTCTGCGATACAAATCAAAATCGAAAATATCACAGTTTAGTCCTCTAAATCGTCATTAAAATCTCGTAGAGTGGTGTCTGCCACGAATATACTCGTATAGGTGTGTTTTTATTTGATAATTATTCTAATCGTCGATGATTAAATTTAATCTTGATTACGCCTCGCTCATAATATTCCAATACGAAAAGCCAACGCCCCAATAAATAAAAATATAATGAAATTCCGAATGTAGAAACGATCATTATGATTGATTACTCAATGATAATTGACAATGCTTGGAACGTATACACTGGTCGTAA
The DNA here is from genome assembly GCA_024349245.1 of Neodontobutis hainanensis. Lineage (NCBI taxonomy): Eukaryota > Metazoa > Chordata > Actinopteri > Gobiiformes > Odontobutidae > Neodontobutis > Neodontobutis hainanensis. The sequence continues at coordinate 112,362 of JALDNG010000835.1, forward strand.
AATATCGGATAATACTCTAAATTATTCCGGTATACCATTCTAGTATAACTCATAAAAACCAATTTGAATGTTAAGATATGAAAGAGTAACGATCTTTAAGTTGAAAAGCAGCTATAATTCCACATATTTTAATTTATTCACAACATATCAAAATTTTTTATGGTTAAGAAGGAAAAACTCTTTATCTTAAAAAAATTTTATGCAATATTTTTTAAATATATATGCTACGATGAAAAACACGATTAAACTAAATGATAATGGAAACGTTTATACTTCAGTTTTGCGGCGTGGCGGATTTAACGTTCTGTATATTTAAAAAAAATATCATAACAAATCTCGCCGAATTCATCTATAAAACTTCTCTCATATTAATTTTATTAAAACAGCTGGTCTTGCATTGTTACTTAATTTAATTTTTAACTTTAATCAACAACAAAATTCTTTCATGTTCATGTTATAGTAGTTAGCTATTTAATTATTTGTCAACAGTTTTGTTAAAACGCGCAGGCTTTGTTTGTTGTGACATTAAATTCATAAGACTATCTTCAAATGCAGTTTTACGATAATTGATAGATTTTGTTATTTAGTGTGATGAAAACTTCAATAAATATTGAATCTGTTCATATAATTGTAGAGTATATGGTACATGGTCAAGAAAACTATGGATGGAATTAAACAGTTTTATGTATTTTCGTATCCCTTTTGTATGGGCTTAACAATCACAATACATTATTTTCGTTTTTCGTTGATTGAATATCGAGGTAAACTCATCATACGTGGGGGGCATTTGATTTTTATCAAATATAAGTAAATATTAAGGATTTTTCTGAAGATCTTAACTCATGTTTAAATTCAAAAGAGTGGTTGATTTCAAGCAGTCATGCAACTATGATAAACAACCATCTAAATAATTTGATTTTGAAAATTTTTTATTTTGTGATCCTAAATAGTTTAGATGTATCTTTGTAAACTTGGTCTTGTTTGGCACTTTTTTGAAATGTCTGCGTATCTATTAGATTATCACGATTTTTATTATATACTTGAAGAGGACAGACAATTATCCGATTGCTTGGAGTTTAAATAATCAAGCTTAATTTTTATGTATAATACCTAATATATTCTGTCTGATATCGAGAGTCTATAAATTTAAAAGTTATCAAGTTGAATTCTTTATATATTTTAAAAATGTCAAAGTTATTCTTCGCGCAACGCCAAAAAGTCGTAAATTATTGTTATTCGCCAATTATCTTAAAATTTATCGAAATTGCAAAAACTAGCCTCATTTCAACTGAAAATTCTTTCAAAATAATTTATATATTTTATTTATGATTATTTTGAATTACGATGCTCGCGGCATCAATCAGAATGCGAGGATTGAATTTGGCAATAATTGACAGAAAATTAGCACGAAGTTCAAATCAACTAATTTAAACATCTAGGGATATTAAGGATAATAAAATACATTTTTGTGATTTAGTGCGTTTTTGTTTTAATAATATAAAGCTGAAAAATATCTTCCATCATAATCCAAAGGTACAACTTAGTTAAGTCACTTTTACACATTTTACGACTGCGCACTCTCTGTTAATTAAATCTCTATGTAAAAATTACTTACCTAATATTATTTAAAGTATATCTGAAACAAGTTGGTTCAATATTTCATAAAATTCAAGATGGGAAATTAATTTTAAAAAGTTATTACTTTCGTTCTTGAAGAAAACATGTAATCGAAAGAATAGACGTGGTAAAAAACACACAAGATTTGTAAGATTTTTAAGTACAAACAGAATAAATGAGATTATCTCAAAAATTTTGTTTCCAACATCAAAAATAAACGTATTTTTGAACAATTTGACCTATTTGAAACGTTTTCAATAAATAAAACTTTTTATCATGATCGTATCGAATAAAAAGAGTATACTTTAAAATGGACGATAGAATAGCTGAAACGAGAGTGCTCAAAACTAAAAAATCATATCAACGGTCTCAGTTTCTCACAAAAAACACTACATGGTATTTATAAGATTAAATACAAACAAGTGAAAAAACACTTAGGTGGCCAAAAATCAGATACTAAATTTTTGAACATGCGCGATATAATCATAATACGCGCAGCATACCGGGTTAAAATATCACGAATTGCCAATATAATATTCAATTTTATGATTTTATAGATGAATAAATATTAAGCTTATTCAATATATTAACACAAATGACGTGACGATTTGTTTCTAGTTGTTTTAATACATTTAAAACAACCCAACTATCCGCTGCTTTCAATGTTTTCCTCGTAAGGTTTTATTTTTTATCATGCCATATATTTGATTCTACTTAAACTACATGTTCTCAATCACAATAAACATATCTGTTTCTTATATTAATGATAATTTTTTTGTATCTTATTGGGAAAATAAAATAATAGTGTCATATATAAACCCCGAGTTTTCGATATCGTTCGTTTATTTCACCTTATACTTTAAAAAGATAAAAAATGCGAGGTAAAACAATAAATATCGTAAAAATAACATTCTACTCAGAATAACGACATAAGAAACTCATAACTTATCTTTATCGACATTTAAAATAGTGAATGACAAAATCTTTAGCCAGGATTTAGGCCATTAACATCGATATTACACTCACATGCGCATTGCGCGATTCTTATACTTTCCCAAATTGTAGGATTAAAGCTTTACAATGTTCTTATAATCAAAAAATAAAAAGCTCGAAACAACAAATTTAATTTTCCTTTCAAGTTTTTGTTTTACACGTATTTGTGAAAAGTAAGTTTTCTTCGAATAAGATTACAAAACAATTTATCAAAAGGTGAACATTCTTTAATTCAATGACCGCATAATTTAAGATTAGCTCACCTTTTATTCATAACTAGAGCAATAATACAACCATCTGTTACTCTCGATGCTGATTTAATGTATCTGTAAACCTTATATGAATCGTAAAAGAGGTTTAGGCTAAATTTTATTCTCAGACTAGAGAATTCATAAAAATTTCTTTCAAGCACTTTTTTCATGAAAAACGAAAAAAGCTAAAATTAGATATTTGGCAAATTCACATCTTATCAACTTTTTTGTTGAGCTAGGATAAGTCAAACCCATCAGGGCTTCTTTCTGAAACAGGTTACCTCGATATACGCCTTTTATATAAGCTCTGCTTACACGGTCAAGTCGTTCAGCGGTTCACCCCTCTCCTGGCACCCTTTCCTTGTGTAAAAAACAGGTGCAGGTAGTGTGAGACTCGCCCACTAAAAACCACACTCATTCGACCCACTAGGGGAACCGGCCTTCTGAAGCGTTGATTCGCTGGACGTCAAATCAACTTGAATCTTATTTCTATGTGAATTTGATACATTCTACGCATTTAACTGCTTCTAAAACATAAAAAAGATCATCTTGACTTTTGAATTCCCACACAGTATGATAAATGTTTCAAACAATTTTTCGTTGAAAGGTTCATTTAGATAATTTTAACACACTTCTCAGTCCTACTTATCAGATTTTCCAATTAAAAGCTAAAGTGTCTTGCCATTTACGAAATAGTGGCAAAAGTAAGTTGAAAAAATAAAATCGAAAATGTAAAAATATTAAATAGTCGTGACTTTTCGTTATGTATTGTGTGGAATGGAGAATGTTGACATAGCCGTTTTCTACTCATTTATTCGAAATATATGATAAAAACTCATGACCTATACTAATTCATATTCAGTGCTTTGTTTCGGTACAATCTTAAAGATAGGCAAGAATAATTTAAAGTGTTGAATTTTGAAATGTTTACTATTTGGGCATTAGCTTACCTCCCACTAAATAGATTGATACGCGCCACATTACAACTGTATCATGAATGAACGAAAAACGTTTAAATATAAACAGAATTACATGACCGTAAATCAGTTTTGAGAAATATATAATAAAGCCACTATACTTTTGGAAGACGCTAATTTTACTTTTTTGGAGTAAATTAAAGTAAACTATCTACTTAAATACCCTAAAACGAGGAAGCCCTGTTGCTGATTTAACCTGTTACATAAATTAGAAGAATTTTTCGACTCAGAAATTAAAAAAAATAAATTGGTGCGTGCGTGCGTACACGGCAACGGGCGAAAAGTCTTAAGAATTAACTCTTTGACGATACCCTTGTCATAAAAATCTTGAACCAATCGCAAATTGCAAAATGATAAAATATAGGGAATAACGACGACCGCCTCAGTGAAGTTCAATTCTCTGTACAATCAGAAAGTGAGCAGAAGCTTGAAAATGTAAATAAAAATTAAATTCAAAGATTTTGTGTAACTCAATCATAATATTTTGTTTATCTTAATTTCTGAATACGTAGACTGTCTGATTTTACACTTGAAGCATGTCATGCCATATTGACATAAGATCCTTCCTGGACTGCCACCTAAAGAGACGTGATCAGATTTTTATGTCAATCTGTTCCATTTTACTTATCATGTGATGAATTTTTATAACATCAAAAAGCTCTTTCGAGTATTGTATCCGGATTACCTCAGCAGATCTACTTTATGTGAAATAAAATGATTATCGAATGAAACAAATTTTAACGTTGATAAAACATTGCACGTAAAAAAATATAAAACAGGAAGTGAAAGCCAACTTAGAGATAACGCTTAATTTTGTTAGAAATCGTTCTGTTAGAACGAATGCCGAAATTTGATCTTTTGGCTTTGAAGATGAAAGCATACAAGATAATTGATCTCATTGAAAAATCAATTCAGTTTAGCGAGAGTGTGTTTCATTTAATCTTCACATTTGCAAGTTGTAAGTTATTGGCTATTAGAAAATATTTTAAAAAAAGTGTAAAGAATTAAAATTGTGTCAAATATGGACCAATAGTTAACTGCGAGAATTTTCAAAACAATAACAAACAGAAAATGTTTTTTTGAAATTTCAAGCGTGATATTAAGCATAAAAATTAAATATACAAAAAAATCTGACTTTTCCATTGTAGGATGGAAAGCTAAAAATAACTCGATTAGATACTGAAAGAAACGTTTGAGATACTTGAATTATACCATAAATCACATTTAGAAATTTTAATGAGAATAGATAATGTGAAAATTCATACATTCTGTAAAAATATGTAAATGCAACTCAAAGAGTAGTTAAAAAGTATTGTAAAATAATTTTTTATTATCATCAAATTGTTTCATCATAGAAAAGTTTTCACTTTTGATGAAACGTGAATTTAGATTTATCAAAAGTAAGAAAGAATCACATAAGAATCAAATCAAAAAGGGAAAGTAGACGCTCAAAACGGTTGAATAAAATTATCGGTTGCATTCATTCATGTTTTACTATGATTGTAAAAAACAATAATTTTATTGATGGACCCAAAAGTATTGGGTTGTTAATTATAATAAGGCTAAATATACTCTCAGTTTCTTTCGAACTCAAAGTTCGTCATTTTGACCTATTTTAGATTCGTCTACAATAGAAATCGAAAAAAATTACCTTGACAATATCCATCATGAAGCTGATAACCTGAAGTACAGGTTGAGCAGGAATGTGGACCGGGCCCAAAGCAAGAAGAGCATGCCCCATCACAGGCTACATCATAAATGAAGAACTACGTAAACATTTATAATCTCCATCCCTGTTTTCACAATACCTTCCACTTGGGCAGATTTTTTCTTTCTCACACTCATTGACGTCTCATTAAGAAAAATAATAAAACCAACGCAACCAGGTGGATTTTCTAACTTTAAGTATCCCTTTTCGCAGTCAAGGCAATCTTTCAAACCAGGCCCGGTACATCCATTTCGACAACCCTTGTGGCATTCTAACTTTTAAGTTTTTACGAGAAAACTTTTGCATTCGAATGACGAATATGTGTTGACGCAAAACTCTAGATCCTTGCAACGGTGTTGATCATTCAGACACTCGTTCTTGTCAACACACAACTTTTTATCGTCCATCTCTAATCCAATTTTACATAATGTGCAGTTTTCTTGACCCTCCCCATGGCAAGTCAAACACGACCAGTGGCATTCTGTGATAGGGTTATTATCAAACTTTTACAGACGTATTTTCCGGGGAGGTTAATGCAAGTTTGATCAGACATGCAGTTGTGGGTTTCCAGGTTGCACTCATCAACGTCTTCTTTATAGAAGAGAAAAAACCTGTGCATAAGCCATTACTATCCGGTGTCCAGCCCTCGTTGCAGGCTCCGAGACAACCCTCGATTGTACTATTTAAACAAGAACCATTGCACGATATGTGACATGCTTTGATCGAAAACGAAAATACGAATGCAGGAACCGTCTAATCCTGTATAGCTGCGGTTAGAACAGCTATCGCACAAATCGCCTGAGTATCCATGATCACAAACACATACGCCACTGCCAATTCTCGTACCATCACCCTATTTGACTTCGATTAATTGATTTTACGTCGCACCTCCCGCGTCCAGAACACAAAATGCTGTCGCGCAACCCGTGGCATTCTAATAAGCGCAAACACCTTACGATCACAGTTATTCCCGAAATGGTGATGAGGGCAGCAAACTATCATCAGTGATAACTGTTACCACGTGCTCGTTCAACGCAAAGATGAACTTGCAAATCAACATTCTTATTTCGCCTGATTAAAAAAATTTTAAAACAATGTCATGAACCAATCTTCTACGTCTTCTTCATACCGATCAAAGAACGCAAGACATTTGTTCTACATGCGAAGGTAAAAGTACCTTATCTTTTGAGCCTGCGCAGACCGTTTCTGTTATGGTTATGAATCGCAGTTCACTGTGCTTGACATATTTTAATACCTGTCTTTGTACAGCGTCAGCTTTATGCTCTGTCCGAAGGATGTACCACCTTCATATGTTTTATTTTCCGTTTCGATTAATCCCTAATTTAGCTTTGGATATACTCTTTTAAAAGCTTCAGTGAACTCTAAGCAGACTTCACACGAAGGCGATTTTACTCCGAGTACTTCTGACGTAAATATAAAAATTAAATAAATTGAAAAAATGGAGGAAAATCTCATCCGGGTGGTATTGTTCGGCTGATAAGGAGGATCTGTTTTTGAGCAAGCGAGGTAACACGATTCTGAATTATCAAAACATATTCTTATTATCCGATTATTCAAAATAAATTTATTGGGTTTTAAAATTATAATTAATTTAATATATCATATTTAATGAAAAGACTCTTAATATGGTATTGAGGATAAACATCCGAAATAAATTTATTACATCTTGATTTCCTCTGGAATACAGATCGTTCATAAAGATATGTCACTCACGTGTTCATGCAGATTCAGCTAGCGCGCTGAAATTGACAAGGGTAATTGAGTCAACATTTCCCTATTTTGATTAAAATATATGAAAATTTAAATTATTCCACTTTCTTCTGATATTTAAAATTTAACAAAGGAACTTAAGCATTCAGTAAACATAATGATAAAATACTATTGAGCTCAAAAATGATCGATCATAATGTTTGAGTTTGATAAACATTAAACTCGACGTATCAGATGTTGCCATGCCTGTGGGATTAAATTAGTGAAGTAAAGTGAGAGTAGCTAGCCTCATAAGTTTTAAATATTTACTTTAAAAGTGCTAATTTTTAAAAGTGACTATACCAGCGGACAGCATTGACTCGTTAACCCAAAGCATCAGGGAAAAATTACCTTCGTAACATTCATCCTCTTCGTCTCCTGAAAATTAGAATAGTCCATGTCTAAATTTTTTGAAAATCAATCTACCTGTAATAACTTGAAGGTATAAATTTTGATTTTCATTCAATCAAAGAGGACACGTGGGACCTTGTGGAAATTCTTAATTACAAAAATTTTATTCACAACATATTTTTTACCAGGTATGCTTCTTTAAAGTTAAAAATCTCTTGCAATCTGCACATGGGTGCCAATTTTGCATGTTAAGAACAATGTTCAAGATACGATAACATTTATGATATATTATTAACACGTTATATTCTGTATTTGATTCAAAAAATGTTTAAAAGTTATATTTTATAAAGCGAATCGTTTTATTTTTACAATTCAACAGAGGAATTTAATAACTTCAATAAATTTATAATTTTGAGTATAATGTATTCGATAACCATTGCGCGTGCCTGATGTTTGATGGAGACTATTCTTACAACTCCCCAAAGCAAGAAATATAGACTTTTTGTGAATCATTAAAATATCTTTTCAGTATAACTGTTAAAGGGTTTGTTGAGTCTGACTATTGAACCTTTCGTAACAGTGGACTTTAAAACTGAAACAAGAAAATCACTTTATTAATGGCCGTAAGGAATGTTTTTAAATTGTAATTCCTAGCCCAAAGTTTAATTTTTGCTGATCCCAAGTTTTAAAATCGTTTACATGATTGCTATTTTTTGTTATAAAAAATTAAAACCTAATTCGAAAAAATCATATAAAGTATTTTTGCTTAAAGTTATATATTAAGATTAGTACGTTCAGAAGTTTGGTTTAAACCAACCTGTATAAAGGTTAAACTTTTTGAATTACTTTTATTTCAAGTTAAATGAAAGAATGAGAGAAAACCGCATCATTCTTGTACATAAAAGCATAAAACTAAAGCATTCTAAAAGTAGAGCCGAAACAACATTCATATTTTCCTGAAATATTTATGATTTATAAAAACGGTTTAACGATTACTTTTCGTCGATATGAACCCTCCACGACCACTTGTCTGTTAACAAATTTAAAGAAACATTAATATTTGTCGAAAATATATTGACGCGTAAAAGCAATTAGACTTCATTGAAACTTTTATAATTAATGCGTCTTTTGAGCAAAATAGAAACGACAAATATCTTATAAAATGTTTCGTGAAGGTTTGAAAAGTTTTTAAATGTTAGTTTATGGTATTCACACGAGTAAATATTCAAACTATATTGTATCATATTCTGGGTTAACATCCCCAACAGACTCAAGAGATTACGAATAAACACAGACATAATTTGAATAATCCACAATTTAGCGCGTGCGTATTGACCTAAAATATTCCAAAATCATACATCTCAAACGTAGATTATCTCATAAGTGTAACACAATCAACTATAACATTTAATTAAACCTAATTCGAATTATTTCAAAAAATATTATATCGAACGTAAAATCCGGATTTTAATTTGAGCTTCGACTCAAAAATTACGCTATCTTTTAATATGCTAAGGTCAGTGAAAAAAAGTTATGCCTAAATAAAAAACCAAAATACCCAAAAATATTTTAATAAATGATTTATTTTACAAAACATAGATCTAAACTTTGAGAATCGTATTCGAAGTTTGATATCGTTGAAAATATTTCCCAATTCGATCGAATTTGCATAGATTTATTCGATGGATAAACCAGCAGGAGTTCTCAAGTGTTAAAATCATAAATCGAATACATACTTAGGGGATAAATTCGATAATCGCCGCGCATGCGATATGACGTTTTTGTATCACCGTTTTAGTATTGCAATCTAACTCTCAAATAATTCGTTCATCAAATATAGTTTATGATATAATTTAACGCCCAAGAAAAATAGTCATTTGTAATCATAAATTCATGAATATATCTCTTAATAATAAATATACCCCAAAAATATGACATTAATTTTTATGGGATATCACAGAAAATTTTTGGTGAATGTAGGATATGAAGTCGGTTAATTTCAAATTTATATATATCAGCGCATTAAATAACTGGGAATACTTGACCAAACTTTCAAGATTTTTTCTCAACTATGAGTGCTTAGGATAGATTAATTGTTGATAAAACAGAAATTACGCTAAATAATTAAGCTTTATAGCTTATTTTACACGAATGATTGAAGCAAATCGATCCAATATCAAGTCAGGAGCAAAAATATTTTCAAACAGTTTTAAACATCCAAATAACATGAAAATTCATGATAAAGATACTTTCAAACGTGAAAAACTTTCTTACATGAATTATTTGAATGTTACTTTTTCTTATGTAAGTTTATATGTGTTTTCCAATCATAAACTAAATTATGTCAAAATACGCAAGAGATTGTTATATGGGAAGTAACTGGAACTTTCTTCTTCCCGTCATTATTTAAAATGTAAAAAATTACTTTTTATGAGGAAGAGAACTTTTCAATCCAAATTAAATAAAAAATATCATCTAAAACTAGTTTCAGTTGCCATAAGATCCACATTTTCCAAATGACTCCAGAATTTAGCTAATTATAATTATTTTGTAATCAAAACGATTTCTAAATAAACGAAGATATCCGAGGCAATTCTCGAATAATTTTTGTAAAATTTTTTGGAATAAACTAGAACTATAACGTGTAGCGTAATATTTAAGATTTACATGATCAAGTAGTGAAATAATTCGGCAGAACCAATTAAAAACATTGGTGTCGCTTTATAAAATTAATAACAGTTCCAGTTTCGCAAATAAATTTATTTAATCTGAGCAAAATTTCGACTATTGATGGCACAAACAAGAGCTTGTAATTTAAACGATAACTTAAGTGATTCTTTATCGTTTAAAAGTTTGGAAGCTGATTGAACTCGAAAACAAGAGTAATATTGAAGATAAAAGTGGTTAAAATTTGGGCACGCGCGTTAGATTAATGACCATACAACATACTAAATGGATCGTTTCTTTAACATATTTTTTTCAATGGAAAAGCACTGAAAAATATTTTCTTATTCTTTGGATGTTAGAAAAACTTAATCTTTCTGACTGTAACTCAGTTCTTTGAAAGTGATTCATTCCATTTTTTGAGCTCTAAATAATTTAAATAATGTATATCGCATCAAATGTCAGGGTAGAATTTCAAAAAAGGATGTTAAAAAGTGAAAATTAATTTGACCAGCTCATTGAAGCAACTTGGAAGGGAAACAGCAAAAGACTTACGGCTTATACTCACATAGAGAATAAAATTATGTAAAATATGAAGAAATGTACCTTAGCTTTGAATATGTTCGCGAGCGGAAGTACTACGTAGACTATGAATCTACTCATCGTGAGTTTGATACAAAAATAGAATCTATTTCCTGAATTCTAAAATTTGAAAGGTTTATGGTGAATTTGAATTTCCTAAAAAACAATAATGGATCAGCTTATGAGATTGAACATAAATATATGCCAACGTATTACTTGGCATATTTATTCAAAGAAAAAGAGCAGGGATGTATATTTTAACAACCAACCGATTTAAAAACGCTGAGCATGGCAAAAGATAAAACTAGAAGATTCGATTTCGTTGTACATGTGCCAACACCCACGAATTAAATCGGATTCTATCAACTCCTTGTGATTCAACCAATTTTTTTATTGAATTGATTTAATTAATCAAGAAAGAATGAACATTGAGTATTCAATGGTTATGAATGTGTAATTATTTTTTTATATTTTAATTCCATAAAACGTAAATAATGTTTTTTAAATTGGGAAGTAATATTTTATGCGTGTATTAAAGGCTGACTAAAAAACGAAGTGAGCTCAGCTATTAAGAGAAATGAAAATAGTAATCTTACTAAATCAGTTAAATTTATCTGCTAAATTGCGCGCAGTCTCGATAAAAATGTCATTTGCTATACAGACAGCAGATTTTTCAGAAATTAACACATATTTTGATGATTTCGTCAAAAGTGATCACGAAGGTCTTGTATTTTCACTAGCTGTGATTTTAGCAAAAAAAGGAACAAACATATTGCGATATGATGACTAAATTTAAAGAATCACAGGAACAACTTCGTCATCGATTGAAAGTAACGAGAAAAAAATCAATCAATTCTTTAAAACAATAAAGAGGTTTTAAAATTGTGAACCTAAGACTCAAATCATCAACAAACTCAAAAGAAGAGATAGATTCATTGAATATAATATCGCAACGCCTCATGAGCTTTGCCAACCAGTATGAAGATTTCAAACAGGGCTTACCAAAAAAACCAAAGTAATCTATTTTAAAAGATACCCGAAAATTGCTGATTTTCCACCAATTGTTGCTCAGTTTCGAAAGTCAGATTTAAAATTACACATTCAGATAACACCATTTAAAAAGTTTCATATTTAATTCAATCAATTCAAAACGATCTAGCTTATCAACCTCACTAAAACCTGTCTTCCTATTTATGATTATAATTGACTAATTATGATTTATTTCTATTTCATTGCTATAGTTTGTAAAAATAAATGAATTTCTTCATTTTAATCACTCCTCGAAACACTCATTGAAATTTTCGTAAAATTAAAAAACACGCGCAAAATCTAATATCGCGCGTAAGGAAAGTAATTTTTCTCATTTTTAAAAATTTTAAATCTTTGGAAATTTGTTGGCTCAAATATAATGTGGATAAAAAATCTGCCTTTTAGATGAGTGATAATGTTTATTGAAATAGTTAAAATGCGTTTAAAATATTTAATTACATCTAGTTAACTAGATCAATATCATCATCGATGATTGGTATTTTTGTATAATTTCTCATTTTTAATAAATACATATTTTGTTTTTATTTTACACTCATTAAAATTTTTAATCTATTAATAAAGACAATACTAGAGAAAAACTGATTTTGGTATTCACATGTTTGGAAATTTAAAATTTAAATATCACTGTAATTTAGAATATTAAAGAGATTAGCAGATAGTACACGGCTGCGTATTAAGTTTTACATAACATAATTTTGAAATTTCTTCTAACTCAAAAAACGAAAAAATAAATAAAAGTTTTCAATTACTTTTGCGACAAGTTGTAAATTTACCTCAAACGGAAACCCTAAACACAAACATCTTATATTTCTTATCTATCCAATTAAAATCCAGAGCTGACTTAGCTTTTATATAATGAATACCGAAATAATGTAATAAACAATGAAATATAATTTATATGTTTTAAACTACTCAGTTTTACATATTTTTTGAAATTTAATATTTTATTTTTTAAAAAACCTATATGTTTGATATTTTATTTAATTAAAATAGGTAAATTGTCTTAAAACGTCGATGAATCGCTCAGACTGATTTTAATATGAAACAATGTTTCTTTTAGAAATTATTTGGTTATTTACTGTAGATTATTTGCTTATTAATCATAAACATTTATCTGTTGTTTCCGCTATTTTTCGTCTGTACAAGAGTAAATATTTTTGTTATCGCGTTACATATTTCTAGGTATATCCTTGACAGAACATAAATATACTCTTAAGAGATTTTTTTTGTTTCACTTCAAATACAATCAGGCTTTAATTTAAAACTGAAATAATTTTTAAATCTTGAAATTAATGCAATTTTTTACATACACACAAAAGGAGAAATTTTTATTTGAGATATTTTAAAACCTTTATGATATGAAAATATTGAAATACTAGCTAATGAATAATTTCTTTATGATGGTTACAATTAATCGAAATCCATCCTTATTTTTCAGAACGTCTTATAATTTTTTAGCCTTCTTCATGCAGTTAAACATTATTTCGAAAAAAATCAAGATGAAGATGTTTTATCGTTAAAAATCGCCAAAGAGAGGAAAATATAATGTTAAAAACGCTGTTTCACACTTCGAGTAATTAATATTTCAGGGTAATATTAACCAGTGTAACACATAATTTTACTTTGTCGAATAATTTTCAAACCAATAAAAGAATTCTTCTTTAAATCGCCTTTAATTTTTTTAACGGTCAATTTATCAATAAAAAGGACCATATCTTACCAAACATGCGGAAACAAAATATTATTCGTTCACCATAAACTAGTGTGAAAATTGACAAAATGACTTACTTCGAACCATGAACGAAGCAAATTTACATTTTTTTGATTATTATCATGGTTTCATATTTGATTATGAAGATAATTTGAACTTTTGGAACTTGAAGATATCTCCATTATTATTGTTGACAAGATTGATCTTCCAAATATTTAAAATTAATTAAATTTACACAATGTCTAAATTCAAGATTTTTTACAGATATCGCTAATTTTGATCCACGAGTGTTTTCTACTCTCTGCATCTGTGTTTATAATATTATTATTATAAAATAAATTTAATCAATTAGTAAGAATAAAAAATTTCTTCACACTTTTATGTACATTTATCACACACCAACAAAATCCAACAGACTCTTAAATTTTTGAAGTTATTTGATCTTATACTTTTGAATGAACGAAAAATAATAACTCGAACAAACCAATTTTAGCTATTTCTCACACCCATTCAAAAAATTGAAATTTGATCGAAACAAATTTCCTAAGATTTAGTCTCTTCAACCACTTTCATCCTTTTATAACGTTTTATTATTTTTTACAGAAAAGTTAAAATATTATGTCGTGTTTTATGTATTTCTGAGATAATGAAGAAAACCTTTATTGATATCTATCTATAATTTTCACAAAAAACAATTCTCGTGAAACTTTCACGTGAAAAGTGTTTAGAAATTTTCAAATATGCTTTGGAATCTAAACTTTTTCTCATTAAAATTTACAAAAATTTATCAAACTACTGATTATTTATAAATACCCATTTTATGAGATGGAACTCACTTTGTGATTATAAAAATCTGTCATGTTGAACTAGTTGGTTCTTGGAAAAATGTATTGGAGAGCTTGATATTTCTCTTTACTGGCAAAAGTATTCAACTTGCAAAAATATTGATATAATTACAAGGAAGCATATGAAACGCTCAAACTCAACGCTGCAATACTATTTTTAATTATTTGGTTCATGAATATAGTTTTTTTCCCGTATCGGTATGTTATGATATTTAATTGAGAACTTTCGACGCGCTTCACAATTCATTCGTTTTATGGTACTACAGTTCCTTGACACTTCAAGAACATATTCTTGTGGCCAATGGTTCACGGTTTGACTTTTTTAAAATAGTAGAATCAAACTTTGGTGGAGATTGCATCATTACATATCTATACTTGGATCTGGAATCGTCATGGTTTGGCCCAATGGCCAATCTTATCAGTACTACCGTCCATACTACTATACATATGCAGCTTTTCAGGGTTAAAAAAGTTTTAATGATAGCAATCGTTCATATTGTTCAGTATTCATATCAAAAGAGAATTTTATATCGGTTGAGAACGTTAGGAGTTTCGTCATCTATGGCGCTCACGGTCGATGGAATTCGTCCATTCATGTGGAACGGTTTCACGTTCTTAATTGTCCTACTTGGAATCCTATATGTAAATATTTCTAGATATCTTAGGGATTTCAAATTTACAATGCTTTGATTCTTTATCAGATTTGGAAGAAGGACATTCTTTCTGAAATTCACGTATTCTCTATCACATCTGATATTAGCCATTCCTACTCTCTCTGATTTTCGCAGTTGTTTTTCTGGGGAATACAATCTCAGTTGTTCACATAATATACTCCAAATTTAAAAAATCAAATAAAAACGACTAAAAATCTCCATGAATAAACATTTATCCACATTCAATATTTAAAAACAAAATGCTTTCAATCATCCAATTTGCTTCCAAATTTACGAAAAATTAAAAACTGTACACAATATCTATTTATATACAAATTTAACATTAAACTTTCTCAAAATAAAATATAAATATTGAATTTTAACATAAACTTTGAAATCGAAACTAGTAAATATATATAAATAAATTTCCTTGCTTTACACGATAGAGGGATTTTTAAGTATAATCTTGTTATAATCACTTAATTTCAGAATATGTGATAACTAAATAAAAATGCCGAAAGTTATGGATATAAAACGGGATTACTTTAATTTATTAAAAATACTTGACTTCACTTTAGCTTTCAATATTTCATAAGTATCAAAGGTTTTCGATTTACTGAGTCATATTTACGTCTGTTAATTTCCCAATTCATTTTTATGGTTTAAATTTAAAGATCACGACATTAATTTTATATGTTTGGATAATATTTCTCTCACTTTCTAATTTGGCCAACGAGATCTCTCCTAATTTTAAGAGTATATTAATTTGACCTTCATTTTAATATTCTTGTTAAGTAAGGCTCTAAAACTACAAAAATCAACTGTTTTAATTTATATTTTGATTGAAAAATTTCCCTGACATTTTTTGTATTTGAAAAACTTTTATTTTCAAGTTATTTAACTTTCTTACGGACACATGAGATTCTTATTTTCTTAAACGGACACAATAATTTTAATAGTACATTCCCTTCACCTCCGTTCAAAAATAATACTGACAAATTATCATGTATACGATAATATTAAACCAAGGTAAAACGTTTAAGGAAATACTTAAACTGATAAGGATGTTATTTTTATTCAATTTTAATAACCTAGGGATCCCTTATATTCATCATAAATAATATGGTTGCGATTCACGGAAAACTTTTAAATAAAAATTACTGTTTTACCTTCAGTCAACCATCAACTGTACGAATGATATTCGTGAAGATCCGGTTGATTTTCTTCTTAAACGTCAAAAATAAATTTTGTAATAATTTGATTTATCAATAAACCTTACGTTTCCTAATTTGGTCTGGCTAAAATCGTAATTAAGCCCAATCTAATGCCATAAAAATGTGATAAAGTTTCAAATAAAATTTATTTCAGAAAAATATCACTGAGTGGGATATTATTTTTTTTTATTCTTTCTTATTCGTATATGCTTTAAAAAAATAAATTTAATTTGAAGTTGGGAAATTAAATCGTGTTACCTTCTCATTTTATAATTTGCAAGACTCTTTAACAATCCTAGTTGCATCGTAACAGTAACATTGAACACAAATGCACCCTGAACAAATGTCAAACATATTCAGTCAGCAGGGTGTGATTCGAGTTTTATATTATATTTAACATGAGATTTGAGATAATAATCACAAGTAGTTATCGTAGTTTAACGCTTGATATCTGCCAGCCCACTGTTCAAACATATCTAAATATAAAACATGATCCAAATTAAAACACACCGTTTTATTATGTGTGATTTTCGCATTTCCAAAACTTTATAAAAACTGTATGTTTGAACTTTCTTAGAAGAAAAATTACTTACCCAGAGACTAAGATAATATAAACGGTGACCATCTGGTTTTATCGAATTGGAATTCCATTTCATAGTTCAAAGCTTCACTCTTGCTTATATGATAATCTTTTGATATGACTTATGTATCGTCATGAAACAAAAAAAACTAATTTGCTCATTGTTAAAATTTTTACATTTTATTATTTTGTACAGGCTGAAAAGGGAAATCTGTATATAAGAGAAGGCTCTATGTTTTAAACGTATGGGTCGATTGATATGTTAATGCTACTCACCCGTCAAAAATAGATAGCACGAGTACAGTTTTTTACTGTGAAGTCAAAATTGTGCAATTTGAAATTGATATTTTCGTTTTGATAAATGAATTTTTGTCTGTGATTTTTGAAAATCTTGAAAGGGTGTTGATACCGCAAATGATAAGGGCAAAAATAGTAAGAATATATGGAAAAAAGGAACAAAAATACAAAGCATAAAGGCGGTGAAATTAAAATTTATTTTATTCAAAATTCTCCATTTGAATTTACATTTAGATGATATTCAAAATAGCTTTTTTTGTTGCTGTAATGTTTTGTTGACAGATAAATCACAATCTTTAAAATTAAACGATAATTTAAACTGCAATTTGAAAATTATACTTGGTTAAGGATTCTTTTCGAATAAGCGTTCCAGCCAAAAAATCAATAACAATATTCGATTAAAGACCTCAAATTACATGATATTTGTTAAGGCTTACCCCCATAAGCTATTATAGAACATAAAACCCACACGATTATCCCCCACATAGAGACAAGGAAATAACATCAGTTCCAACTGATATGGATCTCATAATGTTTTAGTGTCATAATCTAACCTTATAAAAAATAAAAATTCATACTAGATAGCTTGAAGAATAGTAAGTGAGAACCAAATGATATTTAAGACCAACCATCTATAGGCTGTACTTCGGAGTTCATAATAAATGAAGAAGAGTTAAGATATTTAAGGTAATTGTCTCATTTTATTTCATTTATTGAGCCGTTAGAAAAAAAATTCAATTAAAATTTTCTTAAACCGCATTCCTGGAAAGAAAAGACAAAATTAATTTTTTTATAAAAACGGCATATTTTAAAGTATCTTAAGTAAACTCTCGTATGATGTAGCATATTCAATGCAGTTACATGACGGTAAAATTTTGACATTTGAAAGGAAAAGTATTTTAATCTGGAAATTATGTATGTTTCACAAAGGAGCTCTTTTTTAAAAATTTATGAGGACTGAATGATTGATCGTTAACAAGAATTAAATAATCAAACAAAAAAAAATCATTCAAAAATGAGTTTTTGGAAAAAAGATGTTTTGACATGAAAGCTAACCCCACATCACATTTATATTTTTCAGGGAATCGTCTATTCCATAGCTGATGTTTATATAACTTGAAATAAAAATTTTAAAAGTTTCGGAAACAATCAATTTAAGTGTAAAACATCTTTTGAAAAAGTTCGGAAAAATTTAATTCCTCGTATAAATAAAAAAATGACCAAAAATGCTTCAAATAGTTCAAAAATTTTAACAATTTCAATGAAAATTTAGGACTTTATAATTTAATATTATATCCTTAATATGTGTCAATTTTTTCTTTTAATTGCCTACATATGGAAAGAAGAAGGTAAAATTTGGATCATAAATACAGTTGTATTGAACTCTTTGATGTGCTGGTTGAGAATATTCAACAAAAATCCTAAGCTTACGACAATGGTTAAGAGTATAGATAATGGATATATTGCAACTATGCTGTCGAAATTTACATAACCACTGTTTATCATTGAAAAATATTTTTATCTCTCATTTTTAAGCTCAATTGAAAATATTGTAAATGTAACCTAAATCTAAAGTCAACTAATTAAGTGGAGACAACCAAAGAACATATAATTATGATAGAAAAGCTATTCAGCTTTTAGAAATTCATTTTTGATGCGAAATATGTCTTGAAAAGTTGACTAAACGAAAAGAAAGTTTCGGGCTGAGTTATAAGTCAAAGTATTATACGCCTGGCCATCTAATTTGAGTCAAAAATTTAAGATAGACTTATAAGTTAAAAAACTTTTTAATCAGCAAATAATTTGATTTCAAAATAAATTAACATTTAATTCGTTGAGGAACTTTTGTCATTAAAATCCTGTCATCCTTATAATAGTTGCATTTTCATTTTTCCCAACATTAATTAACAGTATTAAATGGGAGTATTTCATTGTTTGAATTAACGGATAAAAATATGTTTTAAAGCAGTTTTGATGTCCCTGTTTATTTTAATAGCATGGAAAAATTGAAATAATTTCACCTTTCTTCGCATGTTCGACAATTATTACTTCAACCTTCATATCGGGAAAAATTTTTATTTTCAAAATCATGCAAAGATTTCTCTTAATTTTTCGTTTTTCGATTCTTCATAAGATCTGAACGCTGAATATTTGAGGGTAAGGGCTGGATTTTAATCTTTTGAAAAGTTTAAGTCAAAACGTGTTATATTTTCACGAATAATTGAAAAAACTAAAATTATCTAACGATTGCAGATTTGATATTCATCGAGCGTTATTCTGATTAAAGATTTAAATCGTTTAACTAAATAGGAGATTTTAATTACTGTGAATTTAAATTAGGCTTTCAGATAATAATTGAGGTTGGTTCAAAAACCTTCGTTTCCTCAAACATGAGAAACATCTTTCTGAAAGAAAGTTGATTTCAAAAATTTAAAAACGTTTAATACGAAAAATAATATTTTAGAAATTTTATTTTGTGATATACATGACATATAATCTTCACATATTTATGGTTATCAATTAACATCTTAGACATCAAACTTTTTGAATGTCAAATTTATATACACTTTAAATTTTATGTCATCGAATAAAACTGACCATTCAGAAATTGTTTTTCTTCATGATATTCATCTGATCCAAAAACTGACAAAAATCTACACATTTGAAAAATATACAGAATTAAAAATATTTAATTATTAAAATTAAAAATAACCGAGGAGAAATTTCACCTTTTTCTTAAACGCATCAGTTGAATAAGTGGAGTCACAACAAGTATCGACCTCGTTCAAACTGTACTTAATTAATGTTAAGTCAAAATGAACAATTTTGAGCTCACACTACTTTGAAACACAAGCTTTGGCTTCATAGACTTCTTGAAAGTATTGAATTAACACGATCCCAGAAAAATAAAAAGCTAAAGATGGAAAATAATGTTCGTATGTACAAAAATTATTGTAAGCAAAATGATTGACTGTCGATGTGTTTTTTACATTTTTGCAAGAATCTTAAAATATCAACCTGGAGATTATTTTTACAATCAAATAAAATTTAGAATGATTTTCTATCCTCAGCATAACGAGCATGACTTTATATTCCCATACGTAACATTCATCCTTTCAAATAAATGGTCAAAACAAAGCATTCGAGAATTGATAATTGATTCTGTGGTAATGGTCTATTTAAGCATATCTATCAATGAAACTTGAAAGAGTTGAGTTAATGGATCAAAATCGTCTACCTTCGAATAAAATCCTCGTATGTGCTTCATACTATAAAACATCCAGAGTATCATATAACATTTTATTTTTTAAATATTTCAAAATTCACACTACTTTAAAGGTGTCTTATTTTATTTAACAAACCTACTTTTTTATTAAAATATATGGTTGATGTAAATGCATATTTTATAATAATTTATATTAATTTGTAATTGTCAGCTTAATGTCGTTTTTGCAGTAATAATGTTTGACACTAAAAACTCAGAAGCCAATTTAAAAAGTAAAACCCTTGCATATCCCTTCAATGAAACACAACGAATTAAAAATCCATCACATGCTATAATTGCATAAATTAAAATCAAATAACCTAATTTAAGTTCGAAAAATGTCTTTAACATGATATCATAAAATTTGAATATTTATGAAGCTTTAATCAAAAAATAAAAATCACACAAAATTATTTTTATGACGATTCCTTAATTTTTTCATTGTCTAAACAAAACTGCCATCTATACAGTTAAAATTTTTGAAAACAATTTTCCCAAAAGCAAGATAAAAAATCGACTTTTATCAAGAAAAAAATTAATTTTGTTCATATTTTAATCCTAAATTTATCTGAGTTTTAAGCGAACTGTTTCGAGTTTTCAAATTATCATCTCTGCTATAAAATAAGTTGATTTCCGTTTGGTGTGATGTTTGGGGATATATTGTGTCAAATATTCTTGATTTAGTTTTTTATTGTATATGCTGTCAATAAAATGAACAACGATTTTAAGAGCACATAAACGACACATTAAACCAAGTCAGTTATAATAAAATATCCATGTCTGTGCTTAAAATTAATTTTATGAGACGAGAAATCATTTAAAAATTGAAATGTTTCGTTGTAGGCCAGAAGAATAGATGAACCCCTCATTCGAATTTCGGCTTGCAATCGTCCTATAAACGAACAAAAAGATTTTAATATTATAAATAATACTTAAATCGTATTATAGGAAACTAAAATTATTCTTATCTTTATTATAAATAGATATAAAATCTTTTATCTGATAAATTATAATTTTAGAATGTGACTCGATCGATGAATATTCTTGGTTTTGAATTTAGAGCGTAATTGCAATCCTTTTAGAAATTTCTTATAAAATTTTGTTTTTACGAAACAAAATGATGAGTAACATTTTTTGGAAAATTTTGATGACTAGAAAAATTCGGGTTTAAATATTTTCTTTCGTTAATGTATTATTATCAGATTTGTTTGATATTTTAGACTTTCTGAAAAAATGAATGGATAAATAAAGAAATGGTGTTCAAAATTTTATATGATTAACGCGTTAATGTATTTTTTAATGTTTCCAATAAATTTTTAAAGTTTATCTCATCGATTAATCTTATATTTCCTTCCGTTGAATTTTCAAACGTGCAAATGCCTCGCTTTTCTTGGATTTGTTTGACATCGTGGCAAATCACATTTGTGAATTTTGAAATAATCTCTGGCTTGCATGCACATACAACAAGAAGTTCACCCGTCCAGTACATTATTGTCGACTTGTTTTCCGAAATGATTTTCTTTGATTTCTCCCAAGTAACTTCTTGTACGATCATACTTTTGGCAATCTCGCCTTTTCTCATCAATACTTTGGATATTTCTGAATAAAAACTTTCAGAAATTTTGTATCTTGAACATAGACTCCTGTCAATAAGATAAAGGGGATATAATTTATTTGACCCGAAATTTTTGAGAACAATACTTGCTGCCATTGGATCAAGATAAAAGTTTAACTCAGTTAAAACTGTTTTATTTTTAGATGTCTAAAAAGTAATGGGATTGAAACCTTTTTCTCTCTATCTCCACCCATGATCCAAATAGAACTTAACAAATGACTTATATTTTTATCAAGAAGATAGGCAGCGGCAAGATTTGTACATGGTCCAACACATAGTAAATTTATTTGGTTGGGATACTTTCTTGCAAAGTGAATTAATGCTTCAGATGCTGTCATATCAGATTTAACTTCAAATTTAGAAGGATCCATAAACGTGTTTCTGAAGCCACCATGCTCAAAATTATATTCTCCAAAGATTATTTCATCTTTTTTTCGAAAATGAATGTACTATTTAAATTGTATAACGAGCCCCGGTAAACTGGAATGCCGTCTCTTTTAAGAGCGCTTAGAGTGACTTTCGTTTCAAATGATGCTCTGACGGTGTATGTATTACCTCCTACAATAGTCAGCGCCAGTAATTCCACATTTATATCTGAAAGAAGAAATAAAAGTGACCTGGCGTCATCTAATCCTGGGTCACCGTCTAAAATAAATTTTCGTTTCATTTGAGATTTAACCTTGAGAATTTTAATTATATATACGACGTTTTTTAAATAAGTCTTTGGCACACCTTTGATTCTCATCCAGAAATTCACATAAATTCATCACATCAACATGATTAATGAATTATCGAAATCCACCAAACATTTATCTTCTAAAAATATCCACCAATCTATTGATTGTTTCTCAACGAAAACTTGAGATTTATAAAATTTTAAAATATAAAGTCAAAAATGAAAACTTATGTGATTTAAAAACTATTTATTTTTGAAAAAAATTTAATTGATTATTTATATGTAAATTTCAACGAATATGATAATATTTTAACAGTTCAACCCTTTATGTTCATGTACTCTTCAAAAAACAAACGAGTCGCAGAAGTTTAAAAGTTAAATTTCATATTCCCAAACACATTCTTCATAAACTATCAGGGAAAATGATAAAATAAAGTTAAGTGTAAATAAATAAATCACAACATTAAATGATCCAATTCTTAAAATTTCATAACTTATTGAACATTCCGCTTTTCTGATGCGAAAAAGGATTTAATTCGATTATGAAATTTTCAATAGCTATGACCATATTATTAAAAAAAGAAAGTCAAAAATATATCGGTGGGTAATGAAGATAATTTAAAGTCTGATTTTAACATGTAGATCAAACACACACAATCAGTTTAAAACCAACAATAATTATCTTTTCTTCAAGTTGTATCATGAAATTTATTATTTTAAATTGAAGACAGAGACAATAAAAAGTATAATTGTCGAAATTAACACAATAAAATGAAGTTTAGCTCATGTAAACGCCAAATATCTTCTTCATATATTCTAATATATTCCTTCAGCATACAAAATCGCAAAATTTAAACATGTTTTACACATGTTAAATTTAAAGAAAAAACCAAAAATGAGCTTTTTCAACCAAAATTAACTTACGGAATTATAAATATTTTCACAATGCTGTAGACTACATGATAAATTTGAATCATCAAAAAACAATCAATATCCCCTCTAGTTAAAAAGTTCAACAAAGTTATTCACATTCTTCCAAAATATGTACCTTAATTTTATATATTTCTTGCTATGTAAATTTATGAAGTTAAAAAAATTAAGTCACTTAAATCTCCAATTAATTACTTAATTTGGTTGAGTTACAAAGTTTTATCATATGTATCAAAGAGAAAAGAATCTGCAAAACATTTGGTGAAACACAAAATTTTATGTTTTGTTTTGTATTAAGATCCAACACAATTGTGGCGTTAATTAACAATTTATTGGTTGAACTTCAATGAAAAATAAAAACTATTTATTCTAAATTCCCGAAATTAAACTTAACATAAAATCGTAATTTTTGAGAAAAATAAACCATCATAATTGAAGACCTTTACGTTTCTAACACTTAGCTTTACGAATTTAAAATTATCGATTTAAATAATTTAATTCTTTGAGATCTCCAGTTGTTTGTTTTGTATTGAATCGAACTTAAGTCTTAGGTCACATATATATTTATTATTAAGTTATAAAATGGACTATTGAAAATCCAAACATCCATTTCAAGGAAAATAAAGCATTAATCTTTTAACACAGTGAAGAAAGAATTTGATTTAAAATTAATTTATCTATGATGATAATTATATAATTCTTGAGATTATATTTGTGCATCTAACTGAAAAACTTGAAATTGATACATAAATTCTAAATTGTTATTTTTATAAATTAAAAAAAAATTCTATTCACTTACAACATCAAACAAACATTGATGTTACCAAACATGAAAAGGTTTTGACTCATAACAGAAATTATTAAAAATGTTCATATTTTAGTAAATTTATTCACCTGTTTTTAATTTTTGAGAAAATGAGAATTTCAACAAAAAATTCTCACAATATCTTATAAAAGATCATAAAATCTAGGATTCAAAGAATTCTTGGATAAAAGAAATGTATGATAAAAATTTAATCTGTTGTATCTATAAATTTGAAAATATGTTGTTACATAATAATCACGTTTTGATACCTGAGACATTTTTCATTTAAAAGCAACCTTTTAATAATTTAACAAGCTATGAGTTCTCCTACGAAAGATTTGTTGTGAATCAGCTCGATATTATCCAAGTTGTAATTCAATTCATTACGAATGCGTTAACTGGGTCCTACGATTATTATAATGATAAAATTGTGGATAATATTTCTTTATTGTGCAAAAATGCTTTTTAATATTCAATTAATACGACATAATTTTCTACAACATGAGTCATTCTGTGTTTTTCTTGAAGCACTTATCAGTAAATCGTAAACGAGACATTTGAATCGGACAAAATCGATTTCATCAATCAAAACAATATTAGAATCTTTATGTTCTGAAAAAGTCGTATGGCCTTTCTCTGGACCATCAAGTTCAATTTTAATGAGCTTCACAGACAAAGATTTTGTGATGAGAGACAAGTCAAAAGATATTAAAGCCATAAACTCATCACTTATGTACATTTTTGGAACTAAAGAATCAGTGAACTCTGATTTTATAACGGGCGGTGTTGCTTTTAATAAAAGTGCTTCTAAGGCTCTTCCAGACTTACAGGAAATTTCTTGAGCTATACGGTTAAATAAAGTTTGTTCAATAGGATACTTGAGGCAAAACGACCAATCTAATACGTATAAAGGGCTCAATGCAGACTTTCCAAAATTTTCCAAAACTAATTGAGCCGCTCTTGGATCAGAATAGGCGTTTAAATGTGCATATTCTGAT
The DNA here is from genome assembly GCA_024349245.1 of Neodontobutis hainanensis. Taxonomy (NCBI): domain Eukaryota; kingdom Metazoa; phylum Chordata; class Actinopteri; order Gobiiformes; family Odontobutidae; genus Neodontobutis; species Neodontobutis hainanensis. The sequence continues at coordinate 137,914 of JALDNG010000835.1, forward strand.
ACATTGTATCGTGTCTATTACACAAAGATATTTTATACAATTTGTGCACGATCTCCACCCATCCAGAAAAGGCCATTAATCTGAGATGGAAGATAACGGTCTTGAAGATAGGCAAGCGAAATATTTGTGAGAGGACCAAATGCTAAAATTGTTATTTCTTTTGGATATTTATTAACCAAGTTAATGATTGCTTGAGGAGCAAAAATTTTTTCAGTTGATGACCCATCTTCGACAGGAAGTGTTAAATTTCCAAATCCATTTTCCCCAAAATATTTGTTTCCCGTAACTATTTCTCCTGAATATCGTTAAAAAGTGAAACCGCTTGTGTTTTGAGTGGTTCCCGGGAACACGGGAATTTCATTCCGCTTCACAGCATTTAAAGTGGCTTTAAGATTTCTTGTAGCTTGTTCAACATTCGTATTTCCGGCCACTGTTGTTATACCAACCACATCTAGTTCTGGAATGGAAAGTAAAAGTATAATAGCCCTAGCATCATCTAAGCCTGGATCTGTGTCAATAATAACTTTTTTATGAAGCATTAGCACAAATTAACATATTCATTCTTCGCATTTAATTGAATAATAACAAGCCCGAATATTTAACTCCCGTAAATTTTTAAAAATTCAAAATACGTAGATTTTAAAACAAACAAAACACTAATGTTATTGATGATCAGAATTGATAATATTTAAAAAAATAAAAATTTTAATTCATAGGGATTCAAATTATTCAAAAAAAGGGGATAATTTATCAAAGTATTGCCATCTATGCAACTATATTTAATTATTTGTTGCTTTTATAAAATATCAAAAAATCAAGAAATACCAAATTTTCAATTTTTTCATGATTTTTCCCTTATAATAAAAATAAAATGTTGTCAAATATTTAATTTCGCAATTTCTGGGTGATGTTATCAGTTCCCTATCTTGTTATCGTGGAGATAAGGAAGACGCAAAATTGTCAAATGATACTTTATTCATAAATACACAGAGCAAAAACTAAAGTACTTATCATGGCTAAGGATCATCGAATATAATTTATTTTTTAAGACGTTAAAATAAATAATTATAAAAATATAATTTGAAAATAAAAATACCGCGAATTTTTTTATCCAAACATAACTTACAGTTCAGAAGAAGTAATCCATTTTCGTGTTCTGATTATATTCAATGCTGTTTATTTTAAAAATGGCAAATCTTCTTTCTTTCAACACGACAAACTACATTTTTATTCTTCAAGCTTTGGGGAATCACAAGCGTGTATATTAGTAAATATATTCTTGTGAAAATTTTTACAATTTAAAGAGGTGACCATTAATTCATGTGATCATAATTTAACTTCACGTTTAACGATACATATCCTTTTTACGTTGATTAACACGATAAACTATTTTCTTCGAGTGTAAAATTTACAGACTTGACCATCATTAAGACTTCTGAAAAATATTAAAAAACAAGCTTTTTACGCTAATTCTATTTTTTATTCTTAAAAATATCCAATTAAATCCTATATTCATTTTTGAAGGTAGAAAAACCAAATGTTAAACAATTAATAAAAACACAGTAAAAATATTTTGTCTGCTATAAAGTTATAACTTCTTATAATTGAAGTAAACATACATGATCATAGAAATCCAATATAATTTTAAATATCGAACACCATCACTGCTATTGATAAACATTTAAATATACGCGTTTATATTCACCACCATTGTGGGCGGTGGTGTTCGGCTTATTCATAACAAAATTAAAATTCTAAAATCAGACTTATAAATCATTTTACCATAAAATCTATTTCGAATATTTCCCCTGAAATTCTGAAAAACAAAATCAAAGTTTATCATATTTTGATAATATTTTCACTTTTGTCATTTTTAATTCATCAATCATTTAAACATATCTTACATCCCTCCTATTCAGTTTAACAACTGCTACTATTTTATTTTTGTGCAAATTAGCATTCTTTCAAGAAAGAATCCGGTATTTTTGAAGTTAAGGTAGATTTATTGGGGAATTTCTTGCTTGTCTTTCAAAGGTTTGAAATGTTTTTTCTGAATATTATTTATTTAAGATTTTTGATGTAAGATAAGGACTATTAGTTGAAATAATGGCTCTGCTTAAAGTGAAGAACTATTGGACATGATTATGGGTAGATTTATTTAAAAAATGTCTTATTCATTTTGGGTATCCTAAGTGTTTTCATTTTATTTTCCCCTCATGTTTTCACGTATATTAAGCTCGATAGCTGTATACGAGAGGATTATTCTTTGTTTTGGTCAATTCAACCTTCATAAATAAGCTGTATATAAAATTGTATTCTTATTCGTTATAAATTTCAAAAATATTTGACTTATTATCTTGAAAAAGATATAATTCATTATATGTATCAAAATATAAATTCTATATGCCCATTCGACAATTCCAGAATATTTTAACAGCAAAATCCAGATAATCAGGGAGAGTAAAATCCCTGAAAAGATTAAGCTTAAAGATTTAGAAACACGAAAGATAATAATTAACTAAGAATTTAAGTTTTCTTCAAAAATGAATAAATGCTTTTTTAACCAAGAAAACTCCTGTTAAATCTATCACTGTGTCGACTGAAAAAAAGTTGTCAAGGGGAATAATATTAAAATTATGCATCAATCTAAGGATGAACGATATGATATTTCTTATTTTATCCAACGTAACTAGTGAAATAATTGATATACATATTTTTCTGATAGGTGACAGTAAATTTCTTATTAAAAGGTAAAATGGGGAAAATGGCGTTTTTCTGATGGTTTAAATTTTTATTGGATTCTAAACGTGTTTTATTTATGATATTATGAGAAAAAAAGTTCAAAATCACAATAAATGTAATTGAAGAGCGTAAATAATTTAATGCACACTGCCTTAAATTTCAGGGGTAAAATAGTTATTTTTGAAGAATTTGTTAATCAATTCCTATTTGTGTGAATTTTCAACTAATTTCTTAATTCATGTTGTTGATCAAAAATATAAAATAAGTGAAAGAATGGATCATATCGTTTTGATTAATACACTGAGTCTCGAATAAATTCATATAAAAAACCAAAAGAATAAAAATATTTTTAAAATGTTGAGATGCCAAAAAACATTTATAAATTATAGTCTGAATCGAAAATAACAGTAAAATAAATGTCCCTTTTTGTACAGAAGTTTCAGTAAAAGCCTTGAACTTTGTAACATGAATTACAGGGATCAAAAATCTGATTTAATCTTCTTTTTCCTCAGATTTGATTCCGTATCGTTACTTGGCATCTCATTTATCGCTTATCTAGATAATTAAAGCGGTAACTCAAACATTCATAAGTAAATAATTTAGCCTGACAAGAAGCATAACAAATCACCTTCTGAAACGTTACTTGAAGAAATTCATAATTTGTGAACTAAATAATAAATTTAATAAACCTTCATGTCATTATTTTTGAATGCGAATAAATGCGAAGGTATTTGTATAACTTTCAATCCTAATATGTGAACTTATTATTCAACAGTATTATACATCAAAATAAAAAAAAATTATGATTGGGCTTTAAATTCTATTTATTTTTAAGTTTATTTGTAGATTTCCTCCCAAGTCAGGGAAAATTAACAAATATATTCTCAGTTTATTTGAGAAAAATATCCACTTCGAAGTAAGTATGAGATATAAAATATGAGAATGAAGATAATTTAAATGCAGAATATATGTAATTTACATTCTTTATATTTATAAGTATGTGAAAATATATAAATCTCTCTTTTTAGTTTAATGGTACTTTATTACGTATATTTCTTTAAACACATTTCTCTGGATCTCATAAAGTTTCCGTCGATTTCATTTATTAAAATAAACAAAATAATTGTTTCTCTAAATAAATTTAATTAAAAAGATGAATAACTGCAAATCTAATACAAGTGAAATTAGATTAAAATCTTAACAGCTACTGGATCCTATGTCAATTTCTATTATGGGTTTGCTGATATCCCAGCGTACATAGTCACAATAAAGAATATTCCATAAAATTTATTCAAAATATGGAAAGATATTTTCATATTATGAATAGAAGATCTTTTAAAACTGTAATATCTTTGTTATATTTAAGACTAGATAACCACATTTTAACAGAAATACTTAAGGCGAAATGTAAATAATTTTATGGAGAATAAGAAAGATTTTTAGCTTTAATTTCCATCATGCTTTTGTTTTTAATCAGATTTTTTTAACCTATCTGAAGAATGATTCAAACCAAATTGACCTATATTTTTGGAATCAATATAAATTCTAAGATGAACGATTTCTGCTAAATAAAAAATTTCAATTCTGTGCTATCATAATATTACAATTAATTTATAAAATTCATATAATCTTCAATTTAACAATCTTCCCTTATTTATTAAGGTCTTAAAACATTAACCTCTTCCAAATAAAAAATAAGTTTCGTTTTCTCATATACGTCAGATTAATTTATGATATATTTTTTGTTTATCTGGCTCATAAAATTATAATCTTATCAGAATTTTACATAAGCTTCGCGTTTGAGTCTCCTGAATAACCTGGAGCAATTAAAGTACACTTTGTACTTATTAGATTATAATTTGAAATTTTCCTCATCATTTATCACCGATGTAATTTCGAAAAAAACTTAAAGTCTTGCATCTGCAATTTTAAATTTAGTAACATGAGGTTGTAACTTATTTTCCTATCTTTGGAATTACTTCATACCAAAATTCAAAGAGGCAATTAAATTAGTCATAAAATGCGAAAAATAGTGAACAATATTGTCGAAATAAATTTTCTGAGTTTAAAATTAAGGAAAATCTGAAAATTTCCTGAATCACCAGTCATTCTTCTCAAATTAAACGATTTATTCATTCCAGAAACAAAAAAGCGATCAGAACTTATCTTTAAATTTAATCTAAAAAGTAGAAATGTCTAAAAAATTAATTAATAACCATAGAAATTTGTAAAATTAAAATATTTAATAATAATTTGGATTTTAAAACTGAATAAAATTGATCAAACTCAAAAATTCGAAAAAAAAATTGAATCTTTGTCAACTCTGATCAATTCATTGCTTTCAGGTCATAAGGTTCCTTGTATTCATCAAATTTAACAATATAAACCCTTGCTTTTAAATCATTCACGATCAAATTTTCATAAATTGACTTTATGTCTTTTAATTGAATCATTTTAAATTTTAATGATTATCGGAAAAATTTTAATGTATCAATTAAATTCAATCCCAACTTGAAGAAGTGATTCTATCGTTTAAAGCCTTATTAATGGTTTTTATACAATTTAAGAATTTCTAAAATAATTAAGAGGTAAATATCAAAAGATTCTTGAACACATGATTCAAAGCTATCAGTTTTAAATAATTTCTGGCTCTGTAGTATTTATTTTCACGTTAGGGATCACACTTTGTTGTCTAACAAGCCAATTAGTATTTTTCTCAGACGAGTGAAATTATCTGATTCTTGTCAATATTCATTTATTGAATGAAAATTTTTTCAACCTTGCATAACTTGATAGCACTCTATTTTACAATTTACCAATTCTAACCATATTTATCTCAAACAAAAATTTGATGTTAACTCTTTAATATAAAATTTTGAAGATTGAATATTCGTGGCATAATTTGTCAGAAAAATATTTTTCGAAATTTCATTACCAAAAGCATTGAATGATAATCTATTTAACTACATGTATATTTTATGAATTTTCAAGGTAATTTTTACTGAATGTCATTGTTAGATATTAATTAAGGACCAGAATATATATTCTATAATTGACGTTATAAATACAATGTCAAAAATTTTATTGGTATTTTTGAAGAGCTACGTAGATCAAATCTGTCAAGTATCTTCAGAATGATGTCTAAATATGAATGTGCTCTTCTCTGGCTCTGCTTAATATGTTTAGGAGGTTAAGTGCCTCATTATCGTTAGGCGTTATTATCCGGGATATACCATATTTTTTGCAAATCAATCATTGTTATTATTCAATAAAATTAAAATTAAAACTAATGACTGATGATTCTGAATTAAATTAAGTTTAGAGGATGGGAAAAACAATTATTGACCCTAAATTTAAATATTTCAGCAGTCTTCCTGAATTATGAATTGAACATAAATAAAAAGTCGGATTTTCCTATTTGTGTTTTTAATTAATTAGTTTTTCGGATTGATACGCTGACAAATGTTTTATATTTTATACGTGCGAAGCCTTATATAATGAGAGATTAAATTAAATTGACAATTTTATTAAATATGATAGAAACATCTTATATACATTTTCTCCCAATTAAGTAAAATCCAGTGATTTTTTAAAATTTTAGCAGGGAAAAACTTTTTTCATTTAGTTTTCTAGATGACTCTGAGACAAATATTATTTTCATTTTATCTTGTAGATCCAGGTTCGTTTTTTGAAGAAGTTTGAGCAAGGCTTATTTTTGAAAATTTTTAACGATCTTATTTGCCGTTAGAAGGAGTTTTTTGCAGTAAAATATTGATTTTGTTGAAAATGTAAAAAATGTATAAGGTATATAAGATTTTGTTTTTTATCTATTCTTGATAGACAATCATTTTTATCTGTTTTTGAATACATATTCATGTTTTTTCCACGATTTGCCGATTTTTATGGAAATTTCTTAAAAACTATATTCGGAAGTTTAGACGAAACTTCTTCCTATCCTGGTTTTATCTGTCTTAATTCTGCGTTGTCTTTTATTTCACACCAAAAGTTTTGAATCAAATCCAAAATCACCTCAATTTAAACAGTACTCAAAATTTTCAAAACCTAAATTTGCGATTTACTTTTTTCTTTAAAATATGACACCTAAAATAATTTCGAACAGATTCGAAAAATTGAGAAAATAAAATCATTCTTTTCATAGATAATCAAATGAAATTTAAAAAAAGCAAAATACTGAACAAAAAACCTGAAATTAACAGTCAAATGAAGACTTGTGGCTAAAAACACTTTCGAGCATCAAATCAGCATTTTAAATTTAATATCGGTAAATAAAGGTTAACACATTTACTTATCGCTTAACCTATACAGGGATCGAGTCAATATTAAACAAAATTGTAGAGATTTAAATAAAGACAAAAATTTTTCTTTGATAAAAACGTATTTATATATTAATCTAAACAATGAATAATATTCAATTTCATGATTCATGATTTCTTATTTCAAAAAAATTTAAAAGCGTCGAATTCCTCTTATGTAATGAAATTATCTTTCAATTATTTAGATTGAGAATCTAAGAATGACGATGCAACTGATTCAAAGATTTTTGTGATAACAAGAGAGAAAACGACATATCTACTTTTTTATCAAGATTTTGGTGAAAAATTTGAATGATAAGTACTAGAATTTAACCATAATCAGATATTCTTTGAATAGATATATAAAATAATATACCTTAATTCATATCCGTGTTCTGAGCTTAATATCATAAGTTCATAAAAAATTTATGATAATGTTCAACAAATATAAATTGGTGAAAAAGAAACCCTTTAACATATTATTAAACAGCGCATGCTTCTAACTGAAAGCTTGAACACAAAATTATCCATTTTTCATTTTTGCATGATATCGATAATGTTTTAACAACCTAGGTTACGCTAATTTTCTAAAGATAGTTTTTAAAACGCCTCATATTTGTAGTATTGTTCAAGAATAATCGAAAAACAATCAACATATAAATATAACAGGTTATTAATTTTTAATATCGGGAAATAAATTTATCTAATTTCACAAAAAATTTAAACGATCTAGGCTTGATCTTGACCTGTATTTTAAATTTATAAACAGTGAATGTAACTGTATATTTGATAAATTAGTTAAAGTTTTAAATTGTAAATTTTAGTATGATTAAATATATAACATACACTTCTGTATTGTACTCAATAATGAATGGAATCTCTTTTAGAAAGTAATTTTTTTGACATATTATTTTAGAAATGTTTTATCGTGACATCGATTTTCACATATGATATATGAAAAATAAAAAATTAAACTTTGAGATCTGCTGACATTTTAGAGCCATTTTAAATATCAATTTAAAAAAAAATTTAATCATAGGTTTTGAAATACTTTTTTTTCAATTGCATCATTTTTTTTAAAGGTAGATAGTATTGCAAAGTTATTAAATTTATTATTTTCATATTGGTAAGCGTGTTTTCCCGCCTCTAATATATAAGCATTGTTTTTTCCAGTAAATATGAACTCAAGTGAAAATTCCAACACTACAGATACTGGTAAAAACTGGTATGCGAAAAATAGCAATGAAAAAGAAGAAGTTTTGTTCGACTATACGAACAAGGTAAAACAATAAAGGAAGCATCTGAAATAATACAGATTAAGTAGAATTCTGCATGAACAATTGTTACCAGATATTTAAAGACTGGTAACATTGACATACAAAAAAAGAGGGGAAAATTAGGACCGTATCAAACGACAGTAAAATCTCTTCGATCGAAGAGATTATATCTAATTATCCAGACTTGACATTAAAAGAAATCAAAATAATTTTGTTGCGAAGGGATCCCAATCTAATAATTTCCCTTTCGACAATTGATAAATGCTTAAGAGAATTGGGCATCACTTTTAAAATCAAGCATAATGAACTGGATAGGGTAAATGATCCAGATAAAATATTACAGAGAAAAAAATATTCGCTTTGGTTTAATAATTTTTTTTCAAACGATTTTTCTTCCGCTATTTTCGTTGATGAATCTTTTGCGAACCTTCAAATAAAAAAATCTCAAGCAAGGTCAAAAAAAGGCACCAGGGCCAACGTAAGAACACCTACAGTACGTGGTCGTTCTGTTTTGATGATTTCCAGCATGTCCATCAATCGGATGTGCTACAACAAAGTGATAACCAATTCAACGGTCAATGCGGATATATTGAATATCTATCTGACAGAATTGTGTATATTTTAAAAGATGAGCTTAACATGAGAAGTGCATGTTTAATATTGGATAATGTGAGGATCCACAGAAGGGTCGATATTGAAAGGATAACATCATGTTATGGATTTTCATATAAGTTTTTATCTCCCAACTCATATATGTTAAATCCCATTTAAAATGCATTCTCGAAAATCAAAAACGGCGTGAGATCAAGAATAAGAGTTGGAGAGGAGATTATGTCGTCTGATTTAATGCTTTCTGAATGTCAGAATATTTCAAGTGAAGATATTTCGGGTTTTTTAGGCATATTATTAGAAATATAACTAATTGTAGAGCAGAAATTCCTTATAATCATCAATAAATTTTAATTTATTTTTCTTTTTGTAATTATTGTTTTTTGAGTGACGCAATTGAAAAAAATGGTATATATGACTGTAAATTTTATTGTGTCAAGATCTCAGTTTTATTAAAAATAACTGTATTTTACAACTCAAAAATATCAACAACAAATTCATATTCGTCGTAAACTGTACACAATTTCAATTATTTTATTCCATTCTCATTAATATTTAAAATAATAAAATATTTTCAACCACAAATATTGTGACAATTTATAATTAAATTTAAATTACAGGTGAATTTTATTACTTTAGGACATAACAACCAGTGATAAATTCTTCTTACATTAACATAATCTTTGGTAAGTCAATGTATATGAAACAGAATCTTAAATTATACATCTTTCTAATGTCTATTTTATTTGTATTTTACCGAGATAAATCAGTCAAGTACATACTAAGCTGGCCAATTCTTTTTTAGAATATTGCATAAAATTCCTCATATTCAGCGAAAAACTAAATTTTACAAAACTTAATAAAATGTCGTTTAAATATGAGCATGTTACCTTCATAAAAGATATATTCAAAGCCTTCAATTATAAATTTTGAATTCCTTATTAATGGATATAGATAACTAAAATTTACGCAATAGATATTGCACTTTTAGCATAAAAAATTCTTTAAATTGCTTTTAAAACAAAACATGATGATTTGAGATTAATTTTGTAAATTATAATCTCTAAAGTATGTTCTTCCAGATAACAATAAAATAGAAATAATTTTTCAAATGAGTAATTTTACAAACATTATTCATCTCATAAAAATTAAAAAATCAAAAAACAATGTAGAAAGACATAAAGAAACTAAATATGAAGAAGAAAAACATTCCATGATTCTGTGATAAAGTAATTTATGGTTTTTATTGAAAAAAATAATACGATGCTAAAGTTAACATCAAGTAATATTAGTTACAATTTTAAATGAAAGAAAACCTGTGTAAATGACCAAAGTAAATCTGACGTATGATGTATCTCATAGTTATTTTTACATTAACATTTTTCATGTTTTTTCATTAAATTCGATCTCTGAGTTTCAACCTATTCTAGGAAATATTAAATAATATTGAAATTTAAGTTTAAAACTATATTAACCACCGCGTTGTGAAATTGAGGTTAAAAATATTTTTGAATTTTACATATATTTCAGGTTTTAGTATTTCAAGTATAATGTCAGCTTACATTTTATTACAATTTTATTTTACATCGAGTTAGGAATTGTTCACTTCTAGTATTTGATTATAGTTAAAGTTCAGACAAGAAGGTGGAAAGCAGAAAATTAAATATTCGCTTAAATAAGAAGAAAAAAAGGTTTCCTTCACATTGTTACCGCAGTTGAGAATTTTTTCATTTCGTTGAAAAATTCAATGATTCATCATATTTTTTTAATTAATTCCAGGAAAATTTAACGAAATTGATACAAATGTATTCGAAGTTTTAAAACATAATTTAACTTTTATTTGAATATTCTGCATATAAGATAAATAATTTAAAAAAATGAGTATCTTCAAAACTTATTGTTTTAGATCTGAGTATTATTGAGTATTTTTTAAAGTCATATTTTGTTACACCTAAAATTTTCTCATAAAATTAATAAGTTGTTTTTCGTTTCATAAATATTTAAATTTAACAAATCTTAAAAGATAAATATTTTTTAACTTTTTCAATCGATTAAAAGTAAAATTTTTTAAAATAAAACCTATTAACTTCTTTGTACCCATTTATTTATTATTTTTTGCTCCCAAAATTACTTCATATGTTTTTTAGCATTTTCATTTGAAAAAGATTTAATTTTGATGATTTAATGAGAGTAATTTAAATTATTTATTGTAATATTTTTAAAAAATTGGCTTTTTCTAATAGGATTTCATTAAATTTTTCAAATTTTCAGATCTGAAAATAAACCAATTCACATTTTTTTCGAAACTTATATAATTGTAATCTTTTAAAAATGAATTAAATGGAATTATAAATTAAAATTTTTTTAAAATAACTAAAAGATTAGTAGGATGGTGTTACAACTTATCTTCTCAAAAATTCTAGCTTTAAATTAAAATGTTATATTATAAGAACATGATATGATGAATTCTTTAAAACTAATATGATTTGATTCCAAAATTTCATCGATTTAGTTTTTCTCGCTTAAACAATAAAGTTTTTCAAAAATGAATATTTGTTACATAAATTAAAAACTATTTATTTGAGGACAATATCTTTTCTGATAAAATATTTTCAAATCAATTACATCAGAAATATAAATATATCAAAGATTATCAAAAATTTAGTGTATTTTAATTTTTTAAGGGAACTAAATTGGAAGTATCTCCAAAAAATACACCTTGTGATTGATATATTGTTGGAAATTAAGTTATAAATAATTTATAACAGATAAAATAAACTGAAAAAATCTGTATATGCCAAACTGAATTTCAAGTAAAAATTACTCATTCAGAGGATTTTTAAACACTATTTCAGAATGAAATGTTGATGTGTAATAAAGATTTACTGGTTACGACTCTTCTTTACTCTTTATATTTATTATAATTATTAGATTTTTTAATATATATCTTATATCTCATAAAAATTGGCATATATGATTCATTTAGGCTGATAAACGTTTCTTAATTCAGGCTGTTTTTTGGAAAGAGGAAAAGTAAAAGAGGTTACGTATATTGGGATAAAACGGATATGGTTAACATCAATCTAGCACATTATCTTTTCCATAGATCAGATCAAAAATAGGTTATTAACCTGGGAATTCTTTGGACTCCGTAATATTTGACAATGTTGATTCTCTTAGTTGTTATTTTGTAATTAACACAAAAAATATTTACATTTACAAATATCGAAACATAGAATTGATTTCAAAGATATAGATATTGTTGATTTTGAAGATTTAGAAATTTTATTTTGTACTCCTCTTTCAAATTAAAATTTCGGCTTTAAAATACAGGTGAAGTATTTTCAAAAATCTTAACTCTCAAAACCTATCATGATTCAGAAAAATGTTTGAAAAGACGACCACAAATCTCGAAATATTTATTTTGCTAATGTACCTTAGTTTCAACAACTTTTCAAAAATATTTTCATTTTTGGATGGTTGAAATATAGATAAAAACATTGGCCTTTTATTTAATATTAAAATAATAATATTTTTTAATGCAAAGTTGTTACTCATAAAATAGTTATATTTTTGTCATAAATGTCTAATGGTCAACTTCAAAAAAATTTCAAATCGAGTTTTGTAATTTTTTCTCCTTATCACTAAAAGACATACCAATACACATTCTTAATAAGGTTTCAATTAAATATTGTCTGATTCGAATACACCCAAATATGAAAATAATAACATCATTAAAACATGATTGATGAAAAGATATAATCATATATCATTCAGCAAGCTATCTTATTTCATAATTATGAATTAAAATTATAATTGATTATATTAAATTTGATGATATTCAAGCATTAAGTTTTAGTTTTTTAACTTAAAAAACGTTTTTGGTTCAGATTAATCGTATGAGATGTCGTGTATCGTGAAATCGAGAGTATATTTTAAAGTGGATATTTTTTGATATAAGAATCAAGATAACAATAGTTCAAAGAATAAATGATTCCTGTGATGATATATATCATTGTTCGCTTCCATTAATTTGAATTTCGAATATAAACCTATTGTATAACGTAAATATTGAAAAAAATTGTGAACTTTCTTTCAAAAATTAGGTTGTATTATCATGAAAGAAAAAGAATTCGGAAAGTTTTTATTGTTTAACAGTGATATTTCACACCATATATCTCCATAAGAAATTAAAATGAAATCTAATGTTTAAATAAAGGTTGTTTATACCTGCATTATAATTCAAAAATATGATATATGTTTAAAGTTGATGATAATAAACAAGGTATCAAATAAAGGCATATGAGAGAAATCATAAACTTGAGATATTTTTGAAAGCCTACAAATCAACATTTGGGCAGCATATCTGAAAAATTAAGGTAAAATTAAAATTCTGCAGTCAAAGTTATTCCATTCAAAGATATCAATAAAGGTTTTGTGATTTTATAAATGCAAAAATATATTCAGAAATTAACATATTAAAAAGCTTTGTGAATTAAAATTATCATAACTTCAGGAAAGATGTATTTTATTTTTTTATACCCAGTATCTTTTTAGAAGAGTGAATATTGATTGAAAAATAGTTTAATTAAATGTATTATGAGCATAAGGAAGAAATAAAAGCTCAATTCTATTGACGTCGAAACTCAAAATATGGATAGTGAATGTATATATCTTGAGAAATTTGTTAAATTCATAGAATACTCCAATATCAATGAACATTTTTGTTATCATAAATTAGATTGATAAATTTAACGATTCAATGAAATTTAACAGTTTATAATGTATCAATTATGGGAGTAAACTCATTATATAGATTTTTTAAACAACTCTTGTTGAATGGATAAAATTTGTTGAAGTATTTTTATCAAAACATATTCAATTATATATTCAGCAAACATAAATTTACTTTCTTTAAAAACTAAGTTTTTATTTACTTTCTTTATTAGATTGAATAATAATCAATCTGATTATTTTTTAAATTTTAGGTGCTTTAAATTACAAAGGATGATTGCTTAAGAGAATATTTCAAACTTTAATGGTTATAAGAATTAAGTTACGTGAAATTAGATTCTTAGAATGAAAAAAATTACCATTTTATAAATACAAAATGGTTTCTTTGATATATTTTTCATAATTATCATAATTTTTAGAATAAAGCCATTTTACGTTAGTTTTGAGTTTTCCAGGCATTAAAGATATCTAACAGATACGGAACACGCTGATTATAGAACGATGGCATCATTATCTGATTAAATTAGAAAATATTTGTGAGAACTTGAAAATATTTTCAATATTGATACGAGCTTGTCTCATTTGAATTTTATCATCGTTAAAAATATACTATTTGTTAAAATTAACAACAAAGTATCAAAGAAAATACAGACTTACTACTCATAAAAGACAATATAATAGGAAATGGCACTTATAAGATGAATTACTTTTGAAAAGAATTTAATAATAAAATTCATAAAAATTGTTTTTCCGTTTGATTATCATTCAAATATGCAGAGATAGGAAGATATTTTCAAGGCCCTGCTCTATGAACATATATTTTTTCATAAGATTGCTCGATTTAGACTGATCTAATTTGCGATAAATTGTTTTAATTTGCATTAAAAAATAAATTAACCCATATTTAATTGGTTTTTAAGTGCATGCTTTTTAAGGAAATAGGATTATCTTAAAACGATTGTTTTTATACGAATTTAACATCTGTCAACATTTCTCAAAAGCGCTGAAGATGTATAAATGTAAAATAACACAAGTCTGCGAACTAATTTTCATTAGATCGTCACTTTTAATACAGCGGGCACACTATTTAACATTTAACATTTATTATTTTTAGTTATTTGTGAGTGGCGATTTCATAACTAATTTATCTTGTATTCGGCCAGTTAATGCCACAGTACCTTAAAGGTAATTTCTCAAGTTAACATATATATCCCTTAATTTGTTTATTGTAAACTAGAATTAAAGAAGTATATTACGTATTGAAGAACTTTAATATATATCTAATAGAATCAATGAAGATAGAAATTTATTTTTGATACAAGCTAATTTTGATGGTTGCTAGAACTCTACATGATCAATAAATTACTTTCAAATATTATGAATCTTTTCTCATTATGGAAATAGCGAGGCAAACATAGTCGGTTATACTCTTCAAGGCACTTAACAACATAACTATAATTACATATTATTTTATAAAAATGAAAAACACACGTGAGAATATTTGAATATTTAAAGACATTTTCATGCTTTAAATGCATCCTTATTTAATTTTAGCATTAAAATAATTATCATTCTGGAATTATTCAAAGATAAAACGAGTTCTAAACAAACTCATTATTTAATTTTGTCATGATATTTTAAATAGTCTTCTGCATCTTTCAAGATGGCAAATAATTAACTTAAATTCTTTAATAAATTTTCACTGAATATTTTATTTAAAAATCAGTCTTTTGTCATTAACAGAGTTAACCATGTTGCGAGCAGAGGAATGAAAATTCCATATATTTAATACTCAACTCCTCAAAGATGTAATTTTGGTGAATTTTCTGATTTATCAACAATTTATAAAACATAAATTTTTGAGATTAGTTTTTAATTCTCGCCCCTCTGAATTAAATGAGGTAAAACCGATCACGCGAAATGAAAAAGCAGGACAAATGTTACAATTGTGATAATTGACTTTAAGCTTTGAACAGGAGTAATTTAGACAGATATTCTCAGGTAAGGTCTCTTTTAAAACACTTTATTTGCATTATGTTCTCGGGGAACTTGCAAATGAAAAAAATAAAATATGAATTTATTTTTCCGAATTTTTCTCGTTTAACATTATTCATGCATTATACATTTTTTAAGACGAAAGCCCTCACCAAGTATATTTTCAAAATTTTTACAAAAAAAAATTTTAATACCAAAAATAAATGTAACAAAATTTATTTATTCTCTCAACATTAAATTGTATGCAAAACACAAAATAGATATTCTTTACCCTGAACTTTAATTGTAATTACGTTTTTTAAATTTATTAAAAGAGGAAATAACAGTGAAAAATTAGTTTAGAATAACATATGGGTTTGAGAATTTTCAAAACACAACAATCATTTTCTTTGAATGAAACAATAACTTATTTACTTCCCAATGAGTTAGGAATGTTTTAATTATTTATCTCTATGTTTGCTTTAACAGGCTACAATGAGCGTACTATTTTCATTTCCCTTCATCTGATTCCACCATTATGAACATGCAAATGATTAATATTATAGGTAAAAATCCTTTCTTATCTTTGAATTGGCCATCTTAAAACTTCATATAAAATATAAATGAGTTTTATACTTTGATAACACCTCTCTACAAATCTTTTTACTCCATACTTACCTCACAGGTTTGCAGCCAAAACTTATTTCACAATTATTTTTTACGAAACTATCATTTATTACAGGTACATTTATTTTAGACTTTATTTTAACCTCTAGATGTTAAATGATTTTACGCGTAACTTTAAATAATTGCTTTAAGTATCTCACGCTAATATATAGAACCGAAAAACATGTTTTTTCTATTTAATATCCTTAAACATCTAAAAATTTGAATTTCTACCTATTGTGATCAATAAATATAGTATCTCTAATTAAGATTATTTTTCGTTGAACGAGAAGTTAAACATTCAGAACTTCTTTCAAAGAAAGTTGACGATCACGTTCTCCTTTTCAGCAACACAATTTGGTGTATACCCCAATTATCAGAAAGTGATAGAAACTTTCCTTAACCAAAACCTTCACGCATTACTATACCCTTGAGTGCAACCTTACCTTTGGGAATTGTTTCGTTGAAAAGTTACGTCGCTTGTTTCCTCATTTCCCATAAAGATGCTCCTTCATATATAGTCGAAAAAATGGATCAAGATTTCATGTATATAGTTAGATTTGTGATATTTCAATGAAATCAAGAGAGAGATGTTCAAAATTTTGCCTGTTTATTGAATAATTTATAATTTTTATCATATAAGCTATGGATTTTCGTCCTCAATAAAATTGACTCAAAATGATAAGTTTTAACAAATGATTTAAAATAAGTAGTCAAAATAGATTTTGTGATTTTACATGTAATCAAGCTTGAAAAATTTACTCTTGACATTCTTAAAATATCCTCTAATTGTAAAACTCAAAAATTAAATTATAAATTTTCAGTAAACTTCCAACAAGAATATTATTGTATGTACATCCAAATAATTAACAAAATATATGGTTCTCGATTTACTATTTTACTTTGTTTAATATCATGAGCATGAAGAATTCTAATATATTTATCGTGTTATTCAGATCGACATTTTTCTTTCAATGCTGAAAATTAAAATATTTTTCATTTTTATTTGTATTTTTATGTCTATTTGCACTATGATATGAAAAAAATGAAAAACTTCAAAATAAAGGAGTGCTTCTCATGTTACCAGAAAGACAGAATTTAGTGAAGAATAGTAGAATGATAAATAACTTTTCGAAACAAAACAGAATTTGTTTGAAATAAATGTCATGTTTATAAATCATAAAAAATTCGCAAAAGTCATTCTATATAAAAATTTCTTTCAAATGTTTTCGATAGATTTTTATTTTTCATTCGAAATTTCTTAACCTCATAAAAGATTAAAATTAAATTTTACTATGATCTTAACACATTTACTATGTTAAGTTTTATCATTTAAAAAATCGCATTTATATGACAGTGTGAAGAAAATGTACATCGGTTTGATTCTGGACATAAAAACAAGGAAATGACAACATTATGTGTTTTGTGTAATTGAGATTTTAAATCAACTATTTTAAAAAATAAGCTTTTTTCAACAAAAGTTAAAATAAAAAATTTCCCACACATACCTGTGATTCATGAACTCATTATTTCATATTTTATCATAAATTAATGATTTAATGTTATTTTAAAATGTCAATATTGTTAATTATTTTCTTTTCAAAAGATTACCATTTTCATAGAATATTTGACTTCTGCATTTACTTTTTTACTATTAGATACATTTGAAAAATTTTTAAAATATTTAAAATAGTCTCGGGTTTTGACTCTAAATCTTTTATGAGATTTAAGATAACTTCTAAATGTAAAATAAGTTACTTATTCTGCAGAGGGTTAACGTTTGTTATTAATATTTATAGAGATTGTGTTTATTATTATTTATTTTAAATCTTAATTTATTTTATTAGACATTCTCTTGATCTCTATGAAGATATTGTTTTCCATCTGTGTTCATTGTTGTTAAAAAGCTAAATTTTTCAATTATAAAAATATGTGTATTTTATTGATTTAAAATATTGAATATATAGCTATTGTTTCAAATAAAGATTGCTTCACAAATGATTTATTTAAGATTTCATATAAATAGTTTATATTTTAAGGTTGGTGATCTGTATGTGATGTTTTTAAAATTCTAATTCGTATAAGTGTGTGATACTTTATATGGATATGCAATTCTTCATCAACCTTTTGTTGAAAAAATGATTAATATATTTAGAGTCTTCCTTCAATGTCATCTGCTTAAATGAATTAGAACTCATCGTAAATATTAAATTCAACAAATAATTAATACAAATTTGAGGAAACAAAAAAATATTTGTTTTTTCAGCATGAATGAGAAAAATATATCAGCGTGTATTCTGAATGAATTTTACTTGATTTTAAGTCTTCTGGTATTTCTTTGAATTATAGGTTCAGGCGTTGAGGGATTTACAGTCTTTCAGAACAAACATAAAAGTGTAAATATACGATATTATAAATTATGAGAATCTCACCAACTTAAAACTCACCATCTCTTCGGCTTAATGGTGCAACAGTATCTCTGCAGACATTCGTCAGGTTAGAAATTAAAGAAATCAAATTGCCCTTTAAGAATGGTGATAATATATCTCATTGCCCCATCATACTGACTAAAAACATAAATAAACAGAGCCTGAATAAAAATTATTTAATTTTGTTGAAGAATTCAAACGTGAATCAACATGAAATATAGGCTGTGGCATGCACTATTTAATCATTTCACAGTTAACAGGTATAATATTTATCCAAAACAACAATGCTTTATGAATTAAATACATTTTTAGAATACAAATGAGATCAAATATTCAACAAATCTATGTTATTGACAGAAATTAAAATTATTCTATTGATTACAACTAACACTAGAATGAAAAAGATTCCTAATTTTGTTTGAGAAAACTACTAGTTTAAAAAATTCTCATCAATAAGACATGAAAGTTGAAATTTATAAGCTGAAATAGTTTTTTTATTTTTTAATGGGAGACGGCGCAGTACGTCTAGCTTTTATGCACCCGCGCGGGAACAATTTTTTGTATTTGATTTGGCGCGTAAAATGTGAAAAACAAAAATCATTTATCGAAGTGTTATTCTTGAGACGGTAATTATTTAAATGATTAATTTTTATAGTTTTTAGTGATCTTGCACTTTTAAAACTGATAAAAATAATGTTACTTCCTTTATATTCTGTCTTACGTTTTCTTAATATTTAAACTTACAAAAATATACATTGGTTTTATTTTTGTGTAAATTATATCTTTTATTGAGGCAGTTGATGACGGTGAGAGTTTTAATAACACAGAATTTTTTTTAATCTTAAGTTCAGTGTCTTATTATAAAAAACATTGAGCGTGCTCTAATTATCTCAATTATTCTTTAAATAGTTGTCTCTAAAAAAAGGGGAAAATGACTTTTGGCTCAGATAAACTTAATCGTAATAATATCTTAATGACGGCATTAAATTGGCGTGAAAAAATAGAACTCCATATACAACATATAGAAATATCTGATATACCCCAAACTTAGCTACATTTTAAAAACTGTTCAAAAAATTTAGCAAGGAAAACAAGGTTGAGGAATAGACGAACTGTATATTAAACAAAAACTGGATTGAAATTTTTCGAATGTAAGAAATTAAGTTCAAAGTCGAACAGATACTTTCGATAGATGTTATTTTTGCAAAATTCTATTTATCGTGTTTTTTAATTATTTATTATACGGCATATATCTCAAGTGTACCCTTTATTAGTTTTTTATTAACCAGAGATAATTTATAGTATAATTTATTTTTTGAGTGTTGGATATAAATATTCGGTTTTCAGAAAACAACGAAAAACAGTTTGAAAGTTCAAGTAAATTCAAAAAGTTTGATTGATAAAACACAAAATTCATTGTTATAGAACAAGCAGAAACTAAAAATAATTGCAGTTATTTACAGAATAACCATTATGCGAAAAATTAAGCTCAATATGTCAAAATATTCAAACAAAACATTGAATAGTAAGTAATATTTTTTATAATTGATTGCAGAACTATTCATTTATCTTAACTTATGAGTACACTCAGCATAATTATAAACAGAATAAATTTAAATGTTATTTTAACATGATAAAATTTAACAGAAAATATAACATATTTGTTTAAAAAAAATTCTATATGTCATAACTGACATTACTCAAATGATATCGAAGACAGAACTTCGATAATGTTATATTAGTTCCTTGAGATGGTTTCTTACAAGCTAAAACAGATTATACCTTTAAACTATCCAAGAACAATTTTTGAAGACGATTTATAAACTTCTATCAGATATTAGCAGAGAAAGTTTATAAATAAATATGAACAACTATCCTCAAAAATTCAAAATATATTATGATAAATTATTGTTAAAGGTATATTTAAAATTTTTATATCATATATTGCATACTTTTATATGAAGATAAGGTATTCGTCAAACCTATCCAGGCATACTTCAAAGTAGGTTTTAGTGTATTTTACCTCGTTCTGTGTTGCTCTGTCTATTAGGTTTTCATTTCGGTTCTTTTCTAATGGTAAAAATATGTGTCAGTTAATTTTAGATTCTTTGGCTTTAATTATCTGGAATGTATGAATTTTTCTCTCTGACGTTATTTATATGAGAATCAAAGACGTCTCTTTGTTATCGTTAAGACTAAAGATTATGACTTACCATAAATAATCACAATAACTCTGAAAATTCGTGTTATTCTTGCCTCAAGTCGATTGCTTTCTTGCCCCATTAGAAACGCGTCACATAATACACAAGGTATAGTATACAGATCATGAAACTGAAGAAGACAAGCTTATATTTTGATACTTGAAATTATCTCATTAAAAATTTTCCTTCGCAAAAGAACGTTATATTCCACATTAGAACGGTTTATTAAAATATATGGGTGGAATTTTAACAATGTACAATATTTGAAAAAAATGAAATTTAATTTTGATTTTTATCAATAACATAAACTGTAAAATATACCGTTATTAGGTTTAATGAACGAAATAAATTTATTTGGCAGCTAATTTATAATATGAATAATCGCAATTATGGCGTTGAATTGTGAGACTGGAACTACCTCAATTTAACACTTTCCTTACAGGCGTATATGAAAATTATAAGAATGTTTTAGTTTTTTACCTAGTTTTAAATTATTAAAATGATTTGGTAATTGATAAGTTATTTTTCTTATTAATGTTGAAAAAAGGTATTATTTAATTTTATTATGAATGTTTTTATATTTTTTGAAGGTATAAATCAGAATATTTTTGTAAATTTATCAATAATTTTAAAAACTAGTCATGCGCATTTACGAGAACATTAATTTATATACGAAGTTTTCAATGTTCATGATTTTCAATTTCGATTTTTTGAATTTAATTTATCTATCATCTGTAATTTCTCCAAAAGAAAATAGAGCTAGAATGCAGACAAAGAGAAATAGATATCATTCAATTATTTATTCTCCTCGATATGCCTCATGCTCAACCAATCCATCATCAGAAGCTTCAAAAAGTCAATCTCTTGAAGTGAATTTCCGTAAAAGAGAGAAATTAAAAATGGATAATGGTCTTTATCATTTAAGTTTACAAATATAAAAACCCTTACCGAAATACAGTGTTTCTGCACTTAACAGGAAAGTATATAAGAGGAGATTTTTTGATAAAAATAAGATGCATTTCCGTTCATTTCTTATCTATAGAACTAATAGTTATAATTTTTATTCAAAAAAGGTTTTACAAACTTAAATAATCAGCTGTCTAAAGCAGATAACTGGCTTTTAAATAAAATTAGATACAATCCGACGAAACAACAGACGCACTCACATGAATCTCATAGAAATCAGGTTAGATCTACAGAAGTGTCAACAGAGTTTGATATAAAGATAAAACCTCGATTATTATAATATATATTAATCAACAAGGAAAGCTGCATGGTGAGTATACAGATGTGAAGCTGTTTAAAATTACCGATTCAACAAGCGAAGTTTTAATTGACAGAGATTCTAGTCATCTAAACCGTTTGAGGAGAACTAAGATACCTATTGTAAAAATTTTAATATTATTTGATCATGAAGACATTTTCATTTTTTTATCTCAACTATTTCTGATCAACATGAAATAAGATTTTTAGTGAAAGGGCTGTTGAATCTCAGTTATATATGTCATTTTGAAATCAATGTGTTTCATAAGAAAAGTAAAAAAAAATTTATAATGCCAATTAAACTGATTGACAACTTTAGAGAGTTCGGAGAAGCATTCCTATTTAATTCAAATAATATTAAAATAAATTTAATAATTCACTCTTCAAACCCTACATTTCAACATTAAGTGATGTATCTCATGTCAAATTTAAGTCTTAAAACATTCGCGGTATATTTCTATTCATATAAACAGTTCTGCCAAACAGTATTTTCAAAAGACGTGAGGCATGTATCTGTTGCGGAGTATTGATTGATATTTCACACCTTGAAAAATTTAAAGAATTTTATACTGCAATGGGATTAGTATTTTTAGATTTTTTAATTTGATAACAAAGTAAAAGATAAAGTATTTGAAATATATAAAACAATGTGGGAGATATAGATACGAGTAATGAATTTATTCTTATTATTTTTAGATGTAGAAATCTGTCAAGTATATTAATTAAATATCATAACTTCATTTACTTGTATTTTAGTTCCTTAATATTTCTCGTTAAGTTGAGTGCTAATGGATTTTGATAAAAAAATGATTGTTTATTGTACATTTTATATTTTTCAAGGTATATAATTATGATTTTTTTTTACTGCCTATGTATCAGTATTTTCATGGTGATTAGTTGTTTAGGGTTAATAAAATTATTAAAAACAATCATTAAAATTTACGTTTAAACTAGAAATTGAATTAGTGTCGGTTTCGACATTCAAAAGAATTTTACTGTTTATAATTTTGCGGATGATATATCCACATTTTTAACTTATGAAAATTATGTAGTGAGGCAACACTTTTAAAATATATTTACTTCTACAAACTATATTTTTTCATATTTTGATTTTTGTATGCTTTCAAATATTTGTTTTAGAAAATTTAACTCATTTAATAAGTTTAATCTCAAGGTTCGAAAAAACTTTAAAAAATTTGGCAAACATATAGGCTTTAATATTTGAATCTACTCATTACTTTGTTTATATTTTCTTTAGAAAATAAGAGTGAAATATGTGATTTGATTTCGTGATATATTTTAACTCCAACTTTTTGAGATAAAAATAAGTGATTATAAAATTTCAGTTTTGACTATTTTTCATGATGAATAGTCTTAATCTAGGTCGTTAATATTAAAATCATTGATACTATAATGAATTTTTTAAAATATCAAACCTTGCAATATTTAAAGGTGCGCTTAATTACTTCGACATTGTTATTCTAGTCATATATCAATAAAAATATCTTTTATTCGTTGTTTATGCTATTCATGAAATCTGTGAGTATTATTCAAAAGAAAATCTAAAGTCAAATTTTAGCACTTTTTGGTGTTCAGAAGTGCGTTATTTTAAAACCTTTAATTTATTATACATCTGAGAATTTGGGATAAAATATCAAATAATGCCAATGGTTGGTGACACGTTTTTTGACACTTTCATTTTTATACCACATAAAAATACTAAATTTAACAATTTAAACATGAATAAATCGTGCTCAGATATTTGGTAAAAACGAAAAATCGAAGAATACGATCGAGAAGATCAGATCTCAAATTCTAAAAATATTTCAAATTGAAAAGTAAATCAATTTGCATGATAAATAATTATACCTCCGTTACAATCCGATTCCTACTTAATCTTCTTGATATTAATTTTCGCAGAGACGCAACAAGTTGATAATAATCAAACATATTTCAAAATATATGCATACTGACGGTAATCTAAAAATTAGTAAGCAAAAGTAAAGAAGTTAAAAACACAATTCAATGTAAAAATTAGAAATCGTCATCTGATTATTTTAATAAGACACTATGACTGCTGCAGAACTCTGCTCATACAATGCAAACGTATTATCGAATAAATTGAAAATTGTAACTATTTATAAAACTCTAAGTTAATGGATGTTTCTCAAATTTATATTTGTGATGAAGGCATTTTCTGCTTCTTATGGATGTTTTTACGATTTATTTACTTTGAGTGGATCTTAATTGGATGAAGATATTTATTGGTCATGAAATTGATACAGATACTATTTTATAAGTGCTCTTTAAGATATTCTATCCATAGAATCCTAAGATTTACTTGATAGTCTATTTTAACATTTTTATCTGTGTTTGTCAGATTCATTTACTTTTATATTTTTTAACTCGAAAGATTTCTTTTCATATTATTTAATTGATAGTATGAGAATTAAACTAAACTTTGATATGTGGAACCAATGATTTCGCTGAACCAAGAGAATAGAATTCATCCAGCATCCTCCAAAATTAAATATCAAGGTAATTCAATGATTAATTTTGAAGAAAAAATGATAAAATTCACCAAATATTTTCAGATTCAACATCATATGAAAGTATATTTGAATTTATTATTCTCGAAAATAATTTTAAAGATTAAAAAAATTCAAAAAATCTTTTGTAATTTACCATATTTAGGAATAATTTTTATTCGTACCGAAGTTTGCGATTATTATTTATTATCTTTAGTTAAATCCTTTTGATTTTCGACAAAAATAATTCGCATTGAATAAAATATTTTCAAACAAGGAAAAAACAATTTTTAAACTTGTGAAAAATTATAAATTATTATTTGAATTTTTTATTAAATTCAACTTTAAAAATAGTAT